>JAKSZT010004976.1:9644163-9693400 GCA_026826555.1 Tolypeutes matacus
GGGGGGCATAAATAAATAAATAAATAAAATCTTAAAAAAAAAAATTAATTTCTTCCCATAATTATTGGTTTTTTAAACTCAGTTAGTGATTTTTTTATCTGCATCTCCCACTGAAATTTAAGCTCCCCAGAAGCAAGGATCTTGCTTATCTTCTTTACCAATGTATCCGGGAACCTAGCAGAGTATCTGTTGTCTAACAAATGTTAGGTGCATGAGTAAGTAAGCCTCTGGCTTGTCTACCCCGAAGTCACTTGTCCTGTTCAAAGCAGAACCCATGGATGCTCTTTTTGTTCCATAAAAAGGACAACAAAGGGATAAACTGCCATAGGGACCCTTTTTTACCAATCACACTGTTGATAATCCTCAGGTTTGAAAAGTGTAGATTTATGCTAGAGATTCAAGGCTCTCAGATAAAGAACAGGAGCAAGGCTGGAAATGAGATCTGTTGGGAGTTTAGAGCAGAAGGGAGGAGAATTGCTAGATCCTGAAAAGTTTAAGGGTCAAGATATCAGAGGAGTCTGAATAGGGGACTCAGAGAATTAAATCTGGGCTTGAGAAGGTTGCCTCCAGGTCCACACGTTTAGCTGAATGGAGGGGTCAAGAATGAAGGCGGTAAACCAGAGAGAGCCAATAATTCAGGTGAGTGGCAGACGATGTGTGCAGCTGAACTGGGAATGGTGGTGGATGTTGAATCAAAGGGAATCATCCACAGAATCAGTGATCAGCACGATTTGGGGGCTGGGCAACAGAGCGGGGTCAAAGGTGGCGCTTTAGTGTTAACTCTGAACAAAAATAAGGCCAAACTGTCCTACTGTACCTTGACCTCTTGACTTTGGCAGAATTCACAAGCAGAACCTATCAGAAAGTTAGGGCTGCCTCTTTCCAATTCCCTCTTGCTTCCTCACTATTGGGAGTTCTTCCTGAGGTCTAACTGAATCCCACATACTGCGAAGTGGAAGGAACAAGGAATTCACCTAAAACTCAGACATTTTTACGGGTGCTACTTTACCTTTGTTTCTATCATTCTTAGGAAAAGAGAAAATGGCAATGGTTCCTAGCACTTTGTTCCTTTTCTCCTTTTCTCAAATGCTTGAGCTTTCTTTGGGGAAAAAAAAGAAAACATGATAAAATCAGATGTAAAATCAGATCTGTGTTAAGTACCTGTTCCTCTGCAAAGTCACAACTGTGGCTCTCCTCTTTGGCAGCACTTTTTGGTGCCCCCCCCCCCCAGGAATATTTGGATAATAAAAGCAACTGTATGAGAACAGAAAAGGCTGTTACCCAACATACACTCCCACCACCAGCTGCACTGACAAAGCAAGTGTGGGTTTGGTCAACCCCAAAAGGCATGGCCCTCAGGCAGAGTTTGTGGCCTCTCTGGGGTGAATGGTTTGTTTTAAAACCATGCAGAAGAGGCCTAGGCTCAGGTTGATTTTTCAGAGCTGCCTGAGGCTGCAGGGCCCATCTTGGCTCAGAAGCCTAATGGTTAGTCTGGCACGAATGGGCACAGCAGGGATGGAGAAGGGGCCTCCATACCAAGAATGCTCAGAAAGAATTTTGAGGGCCAAAAGTTTACTTCAAACTTTCCAACCTCATTAGCCTCCCACAGTAGCTGGCAACTTTCAGTGTTTTCCTGCTCACACTAAATGACTGTTCCTTTAAAGAAGTGTTCAGGAAGAATATTTTACTTCTCAAAGAGATCAGAGTGACTCCTGGGCATGTAGAATAATGCAAGGGAGAACAGGGATGAGATGTCCTAGGGCTTTCTCCCAGCACTGCTGTTGACCAGCTGTGTGACCCTGGGAAATCTACATAACCCCTCTGGTCTTTTCTTTCCTCCTCTATAAAATGTGAGGATCCATGTAGGTGAGCTGTATCATGCCTTCCCTCCACAAAAAACCTGAAGAGACAGCAAAAGGCAGATGAAATTTATGCCAGTCATCCCTGTCAAACTTGTATCCACTCTCCACTTGAATGTTCCTAGTGATGGGGAACTCACTATCTGTTGAAACAGCCTTGTTTGCATGTGGGAAGCTTCTTCCTTGCATGTTTTTTTCCCCCATACTCTGGCAATGCAAAAGTAAGCATGTTTCTGAAGGGCCATGTTTCTAGGGTAAGGACTAATGCTTTGAAGTTCTGAAACCACCATATCTCTTTGGTAAGAGTTACCCAACACTTACCTACTTGCTGCCAGTTCTCTTGCAATTTTTCTTCCTCGAGTCTCAAAATATCCATGCAAACCATGCCACAAAAGGAAAAGAATGCAAAGCAAAATCCAGTGTTGTTTTGTTTTTCTTACTTAGACAGTGATAAGAGCTGGAAAAACTTGCTGGTGAGCTTTGTCCATCTCTTCCTTTGATCCAAGGAAGAAACCAAAGACCAGAGAGACCACATGACTTATCCAAGGTCTCAAAGCTAAGACCAGACCCAGGTTTCTGGATTCCTAGCTCTCAATCCACAATCTCTTAGATGTTTTCCAAAGGGTGCTCCATGGAATTCAGATTCCCCAGGATATTGAAAATGTGTTTTTTGCTTGTTTTTTATTTTGAGGGTTGGGATGGGGTGGTGCAATAGGTTCTGTGGTCAAATATGTTTGGTAAATGCTAATTTAAACAATTTATTTTGTTTTACAGCAAGACTTCTCAGAAGCCTAGCTATGCCATATTGTCAGGAAAGCAGGACCCACTTTTGGATTCTAGCAGAAAAGGATTGAATACCAGGGATTAGGAGTTTACTCCCTTGGAAGGGCTGGAGCTACAAAGTTCAAGTAAAACCACTGCTCGACCCCAGGATCACCAGAATCGGGAAGCTGCAGGAATTTCACTGCTCTCTTTAGCCTCAAGGTGAGTGATGTTCAGGTGGATATCTGGAGAGACTACAAACTCTCATATCTGCCAAAGCTAATACATGTACCTGCCATTTGTTGGAGAATTGACAGTAAATGTTCCTTCTTATCTGTCTTTTAACTCGTGTAAATGCCTCTCCCTGGCAGCATCTAACAAGAAGCTTGCCACCTAGAGAATCTTAGCAATGTAGTTATCAGCTGTCCAGCCCCTAAAATTCAGCAGATATCATAGAAGAGGGTGGGAATGTGGCCGAGTTGCCCAAAAAAATCTGGCACATCTACTGATGTGCTGTACTAGTCAGGGGTCTCCAGGGAAACAGAACCAACCAACCATTATATATATATAATGTAAATATTATGGTATTTTTTTTTATAGGAATTGGTCATGCAACTGTGGGGATGGCGGGGTCTGATTTGTGTAGGACGGGCTGCAAGCTGGGAACTCAGGTGAAGGTTTTCAATGAATTCTCCAGGACAAACTAGCTGCTTCTTCTGACTGCTGAAATCATCAGCAATCCTTTTAAGACCTTCAACTGATTGGATGAGACTTCTCTTGTTATTGAAGGCAGTCTCCTTAGGTGATTGTGGATGTAACCAGCCAAAGATGCAATCATCTTATTGGTGATTTAAAGCCACAACATATCCTCACAATATCAAGCAGGTCAGTGCTTCCTCGACCAAACACCTGGACACCATAACCCAGCCAAGTTGGCACATGAACTTAACCCTCACATGTGCATTGAAAATCTCCAAGGGGTTAGTTGGGATTTTTTTATACATGCCTTTATTTTCAGGAAAGATCTACTGAAATACGTCAAAAGGTATCAAAGTCCCACGGAACTCACATTGGACATCACTGTTTTAAATTACAACTTTGAGAGTCCATGCCTTTTGAAGGCCCCATGACCCAGAAGGAAGCAGGAGAAGTGATCTCGTGAGCTGTGCTATATGACCAGAGTATCCATGATCCTGGTCTGAGCCCAAGTGTTATTGTAAGAAAGGTCACATTGCACATAAAAAAAAACTGCCTTTGTTTGCCAGGGCTGTTATGACAAATACCACAGGCTGGTTGGCTTACACTAACAGGAATTTATTGACTCAACAGTTTTGGAGGCAATAGGTATTGGCAGGTCATGCTTCCCCCAGAGTCCGTAGTTGTTGATAATCCTTGGCGTTCCGTGGCTTGTACATGCATTTCTGCAGCTATTACATGGCAGTATCCACCTCCTTCTCTGGCTTTCACTTCTGTATGCATCTTCCTCTGCTTATAAGAACTTCAGCCATATTGGATTAAGGCTCACCCTGATTCGGTTTGGCCATACCTTAACTAGTAACATCATCAAAGGTTCTATTTACAAATGGGTTCACACCCACAGGCCTGAGGTTAGACTTGAGCATGTCTTTTGTGGGGACCATGATTTAATCCCCAATGATACTATCACTCTGCCTCGGCTATCCCAGCTAGCTGATTGGTGTGACTCCCTGAAGACAAGTTTCCACTTGCAAAGCCATCCTCATCCTCTTTTCTTATCCACATTGTAGTCGCTCATCAAGGCCCAACTCAAGTCCCTTCTCTTCAACAGGAAATTCAGTGACTGGTTCAGCTTTCACTCATCTCTTCCCTCTCTGAAATCTTGACATGAACTGTCAGTACTTATCACAAATCTGCTTATGACATCTCTTGCATCATTTCCCTGCTCTATTTAACAGCTCTTATGTTTCATTTTCTTATCCCCAACTGTATTCTTATCTGCTTAAAACAACTCTGTTGTTATATTCTCCCTATGCTTCTGGGTGCCTCCCAAACTATCTGGAACACAGCTAAGCACATCATAGGTACATAGATATTTGTGGACAGAATAATTAATTAACCAATTCAGTTTCCAGCACAAGTTTTTTATGTTTTTTTTTTTTTTCTTTCAGAATTTCAATTGAAGTAGGACCTAGTTTGCATATGGGTATATTTTGTCATTTACATGAAAGGAAAAATGGAGTTCCATAAAAATATCTATTATCAAGTGGCAGGGATGATTTTCTTTATGTAACATCTCTTTGTTATTCTGGTGTTCTTAAGCCATGAAGAGCAATGTGACACTTCTGAAGTCCCAAGTGACATTCTTGCTTCCAAGAATTGTTTCAGGCTTGATTCTCAGAAATTCAGAGACAATTTCTATTTCTGCCATATTCACACATTGCATTTTTATAACATTATAGCTTTAAAAAAAAAAAAAAAAAACCATATATGGTATCAGTTTATCTTCCAGCAATCACCCTTTGAACTGGGTAGAACTAATGCAGTATTATTGACCTCATTTTACCATTGAGGAAACTGAGGTACAGAGATTCCATCTAGTTGGTGCAAAACTGAGGCTTGATCTCAAGTCTCCCGCCTCCAAATTCATTGTGCTTTCTAATGTGTTACAGAGTGGAAAGAGTTATGTGAATATGAATGTGAGTGTGTCTAAGTTATGTGTGTTCAATTAACTAGATAAAGGAAGGAATTTTAATTAGAAAATATCCAACTATTTTTTTTCTTATAATGGGTTTTTCCAGTAGGAGGATAATCATACATTCAACCCCCTAACTGATCCCCACCAAAAAAACCTGTGCCTGCTGGCCCTGCCTCTAGATCACCTTTAGAGATTTTATAGATTCCATACAGTCATATTTTTAGAAGCATGCTTGCATCTGTAAGTTGTGAGCAGCTGGCTGATGCAGGTAAAAGAATCCTGCTGCGATGTTTTAATCCATCCTCCCTGCCAAAACCCTTCTTCAAATCCACCTTCTCAGGCATCAGAGTATGAAAACCAGACTCACAAATTTGACTGTGGTGCACTGCCTTCGACACTCCAGCAGCAAGACAAGGCCACCTACTACCATTTAAGAAGCTTCCTCACTTGGGCCATCATCTCTCCCCAGCGTCACTCACCACTTCCAACCTTGAACTGTGTTTTATACCAAAATACCTGCAATTCCCTGCTCTCTGGGACAGACCTCTCTGCCCTTTTGTCTGTCCATACCACACTGGGGAGAAAACACCTGAAGGGCAAAGACTAGATTCAATAGATCCCCAGGGAGTAAGGCACGTGTTAAATATCTGTTGAACTAAATCAAACTCCGTATTTAGTATATCCTAGTGGTACCCCAACTGAGTTCTGATCCAGGAGGCTGGGCTGTCATAGTCAGGGCTCTCACATTAGGCCTAATGATTTAAACTAAGAATCTCTTCTGGGGAAGCAGATGTGGCTCAAGCGATTGGGCTCCCATCTACTATATAGGAGGTCCAGGGTTCGATTTCTGGGGCGTCCTGGTGAAAGGCAAGCTGGCCTGTGCGGCAAGGTAGCCTGAGCAGAGAGCTGGCTCACGCAGGAGTACTGGCCCGTGCAAGAATGCTGGCCTGCGCAGGAGTGCTGATGCAGCAAGATGACGCAATAAAAAGAGACACAGAGGAGAGATAATAAGAGATGCAGCAGACCATGGAGCTGAGGTGGCACTAGAGATTGAGCACCTCTCTCTCACTCTGGAAGGTCCCAGGATGGGTTCCCTGTACCTCCTAAAGAGAAGACAAGCAGAGAACACAGAGAGCAGACAGCAAGCGCAAAACAATGGGGGGGGGGGGGCGCGAATAAATAAATAAATAAATCTTAAAAAAAAAAAGAATCTCTTCTGGCCACCTTGCTTCTCAGTGTATTCATAACACATGAAGGGTGGGGGGCGGGAGAACTGGTTGTTGATCTGGGTGGTAAGGGACGGCATGTGGGTTCCTAATATAATGCTTTCTTCAGACATGTCAATTGTCTCTGATGCTTAAAATTCACTAGTTAATAGATATTTATTTCCTCAGATTAAGCATGTGCATTCAGACAATTATAAAGGAAAAGGAACTAACATATTTGAGGGTTTATATGTTACCTTCTCTAATCCACACCATAATCCTCTAAAGTGGGCGGAACTATCCCTTTTAGAGATCAGTATACCAAGAGGCAGTAAAGTAAAGGAACAGATGGAAAGATCATATGCAGCCTAGCCAAGATTTGTATACAGATCTGCTTGATCACAAAGATCTGATTGTGTTAGCCTATGTTGCCTCCTGTTTTAGTTTCCTCATCACTAAAGCAAATATCATGCAGTGGGTTGGCTTAAACAACAGGAATTTCTTGGCTCATGGTTTTGAGGCTAGAAGTCCAAAATCAAAGTCATCAAGGGCTGCTTTCTTCCAGAAGACTGTGGCCTTCTGGGGCTGCCTGCTGGCATTCCTTGATACATGGCTTTTCTGACACATGGCAATGTACATGGCAGCTTCTCCTGACTTCTCCCTTCTCCTCTGGGTTACAATGATGTACAGCTTCTGCCTGCTCCCTCTGGCTTTCTCTCTTTCTGTGAACTTCCCTATAAGGCCTTCAGTAATAGGATTAAGACCCATTCCAACTCAGCTGGGTCACAAAGTAACCCACCAAAAGGTCCTACTTATAAGAGTTCACACCCACAGGAACGGATCAAGTCTAAGAACATGTTTTTTTAGGGGTATATAGCTTCAAACTACCATACCTGCCATTGAACACAAAAATCCTTGGCAGGGGATCATAACAGCCATTATCAGAAACAAATAATTTCTTTCATTCATTAGACCAATATTAACAAGAATTCACAATGTACAAAGTAGTATGTGGGGATTAGAAGAAATATGAAGTGGAGTCAGCTGTGGCTCCTCTCTTCCTGGAAGAACATTTACATAGACAATTAGGATATTAGGTAGACATTACATGTGCCACAAAAGAGAAATATCAGATGGGACAGTCTTCTGACCTGGGGAGAGCAAGGGTGGTCCACAAGGAAGGGGACCCATACTTGCCCAAGAGGGAGTGACTGGGGGAAGGGCAAGGTCAATGTAGGGACAACACAAGTACAGGTGAAAGGAAGAGAAGGTGTGAATTAAAACTGGTGACCATCACAAGAGCCAAAAGGTGGAAACAACTTTAGTGTTTGTCAACAGATGAATGGATAAACCAAATGTGGTATATCCACACAATGGAATGTTACTCAGCCATAAAAAAAGAATGGAGTTCTGATACATGCTACAACATGGAGGAACTTTGAAGACATCATGCTAAGTGAAAGAAGCCAGACACAAAAGGACAGATATTGTATGATTCCACTTATATGAAATATCTAAAATAGGCCAAACCATGGAGACAGAAAAAATATTAGAGGTTGATTGAGGAATGAGAGTTACTGTTTAAAGGAGACAGAGTCTGTTTGGGATGATGAAAGAGTTTTCGTAATGGATGGTGGTGATGGTTGCATAACATTACAGATGTAATTAATACCACTGACTTATACACTTAAAATGGTTAAAATGGCAAAATTTAAAAAATGAATAGAAAAGACAAAAAAAAAAAAAGAAAGAAAAAACAAAATAAGAAAAAATGAACAAAAAACCAAGTAAACAAAAAAGATATAAAAAGACAAAATTTTATGTTTTATCTATTTATATTACCATAATAAAATTTAAAAACAAAAGCAAAAACTGGCAACTAAACGAGTTGAATTCAGAAGTAAGTCAGACAGCATAAGGCAGGATGGGTAGACGGTTGCCTTGTGAAAATGGCTTCTCTGCCAGGGTCAGGCTCTGCATTTTATTCTTCAGGCAGCAGCAGGGCACTTTAAGCCCCTGAGGAAAGGGGTGGAGTGATGGCTCGGGAGGAGAAAGAGGGGAGGGCCAGTTAGGAGGCATTATAGTAGCTGTGAGCCAGGTAATGGAAGAGAGGCGGAAGAAGGTACATGATGGAAATTAGTCTGATATAAGGAACAACAAAAAAGTTTCATAAAAGGTGCAGTAAGAGAAAGTGAAAGGTGGCCAAGATTCACTTCACAAGATTTTTCTCAGCCCACAGAGACATTCCCAAAGCCATCACATCTCACTGCTTCCCTGGAGCAGAAGGCTGCTTCTGATTCCCAGCCCATGCAGGACAAAATGTCTCAAGTTCCCTAGCCTCATAGAGTTTACATCACATTCTTTCATGCCCAGGGTCTGGATCCCAGCCAGGACATTCCTGGGCGACAGCTCCCATGGACGAATTATTAATATTCCTGGCACAGAGTCTGGGTGGGCATTTATTGCCATTACCCACGCCTGGTGATGAATTGAGCTTTGCGCAGGCTGCATAATTTCTTCGTTTCTCCATAAGTCTGTGCCTTCTGCTGGCATTTTAAGGAATGGATTTTTGTGGAATTTGATGCTGTTCAGTAAATTTCCAGAAGGGCACACTGCCCAGGCCAGATGGACAGTGTTTTGTTTTCTAGTTCCAGCTGGTGAAGTCCTGTCTTAGAAGATGTTACCCCTTCCTACTTGAATGGTGACACACAATTCACTTGCAAAGGGGGTGGTAAAATGACTCTATCCTTATGGTAGAGGGCTAGAGGGTAGGAGGGAGACCCTAGTACCTACAAGCTCCCTAACACAGGAAATTAGCTAGAGTTAAGGGACTCTACAATGACATACTCAAGCACTGCTAAAGAAGGACATTTTCTGTCTAAGATGTACTGATATCATAACATGGGATATAATAGAACAGAATGTCAAGAAGCCATTCAGATGGAGTAAAGAGTTACTCAGTTACTGAGTAGAAAGGCTTGTGTTTCTCTCTAAATCCATTTGTCTTCAGAAAGAGAAGTCTGGTGTACTGAAGAGCAATAAAGGGGAATGAACTTTGGCTTTCTGAAGAGAGTCACTTAAATTGTTCAGTCATACTGCATTATAGGATCACATCTAATTTGTTTCATTCTGTGGTTATTTAAACAGAGCCTCCTTACATCAGCATCAGGGTTTGTGACACTAAATGAGGGGTGCACTGGTCTGGCACATGGCAGGTGTTGGTTGTATGGGAATCTCCTTTGTATTCATTGTAGGGGATCTCCTTTATTACTTTTCTTACTAGCCTTCTAAAGGGAAATGAGGCTAGTACCTTCCCACAGGAAGTAGTATTGACATCAAAATCTCTTTTCAGTTTTGGGGCTTTCCCTTTAATTTACTGAACATGGATTTTATATACATATACATACATACAGACAGACAGACAGATAGATAGACAGATAGATTTGCTCCCAGACTTTCCCCTTCATACCCTGGGTCTGGCTGTGCCAAGGGGAAGACAGTCCCTCTCTGAATTCTCTCTGCTTGTTGCTCCTCCTTGTCTCCCTATACCACTTTATTCTTTCAGCTCTTTCACTGTAAATCCTCACCTCCCTGTGATCTCTTCTACCTGCTGCTGCTAACATGAAACTTTCAAAGCCCAATCATTTCCTCACTCTCACCACAGGCAAACATCTTGACTTTTATCCAGGAGTCAACACAACAGTCAAGAAGGTGAGTGGGGCGGGCGTTCCCGGTGTCAGGACCAGCAGAGCAAAACCACAGAGGGCAGCAGAGAGCCAAGGGGCGTGGACGCTCCTGCCCCTGAGCAGCTGCTCTAGAGGATGGCAGCCAGCAGGATCTTCGCCCACCAGCCGTGGCCTCAAGAGGCACAGAAAGGAAGCTGCTCCCCTGACCCCATTCCCTGCTCAGAACAGACATCTAGAAAATACTTGCCGGATTCTCCCTCACAGTCGAATTCTAACAGAGAAACAGAAAATGTAGAAGAAACAAAATGGAGGAAATGGAAAATCACATTTAGAAATACCATGGTGATCATTGTTGAAGGCAAGAATCTTTGATGGATGCTAAAATGGATGAAAGGATGATGGAAAACAGTATCTTTGCATAGTCTCCAAGTATCTTCTTACAACATTTTACAAAAGGGGAAACAGTAACTTTACAGTGAAGAAACCTTGTAGATAGCACCTTAGGTGATCAAAATAAGCATCGCCAGAAATAAGACAGGTGGACAGCATGTCCCTAAATATGGTGCACTGAAAGGGTACAGCACCACTTCTTACAAAAAATGCACAGCCTCGGGGAGCCGATGTGGCTCAGTGGTTGAGCACTGGCTTCCCATATACAAGGTCCTGGGTTCAATCCCCGGCCCCAGTACCTTTAAAAAAAAAAAAAAAAAAAAAAATGCACAGCCTCACTCTAATCCTGAGAGAAACACTGAAAAAACCCAAACTGAGAGACATTCCACAAAATAACTGACCAACATACTTTAAAAGTTCCAAGGCCACAAAAGACACTGCCATAAATGGGAGAAGACAAAGCAAAATTTCCTGAAGAGGAAGAGGATAATGAGAGCCATATATATACATATACATATATATATATATATTTATATGCACACAAGGACATTCCTTCTACTGCTAGTTATTTTTATTTATTTATTTTTCCCGAGACCAAACAAGGCATAGTGATGAACTCTAACTGGGGTTAACAAAATCAAGTTGTGGGATAAAAGCATGTTCTTATCATCTCTTATTGCCTTAACACATCATTGGATCATATATTTAAAAATCATAGCAATGGAAGAAATATCACTGATGTGGAGGCAGTGGCCACTGGAGGTTCTGAGGGGAGGGAGAGGGAAAAACAGGTGTAACATGGGGGGCATTTTTGGGACTTGGGAATTGTCCTGAATGACATTACAACAACAAACATAGGCCATTATATACCTTGCCATAACCTACAGAATTGGGTGGGAGAGTATAAACTACAATGTACACTATAGTACATGCTTAGTAGTAATTCTTCAAAATGTGTTCATCAATTGCAATGAATGTACCACACTAATGAAGGATGTTGCTAACGTGGGAAGATGTGGGAGATGTGGGGAGTGGGGCATATGGGAATCCCCTATATAGTCTCTGTAACATTTATGTAATCTAAGTATCTTTTTAAAGATAAAAAAATGAAAAGAAAAAAAAAATCATTCCAGTTCGCAGGCTGGTCTCTAAACTCCCTCAGACACAAGAGCAGCTACGCTATCGTATTGCATCCCACATGCTGTGCACGTTATGAAATTCTCACACGTCTAAGCTAAGTCCCACCTGCTGCAGAATAAAGATACCTGGGGCTTGCTTGGAAGTCACAGCTTCTCCCTCTAAGCTAAGAGTTTGTAACTGCAGATCAGGGAACTGGAGATTTGAGTCAGGATTCAAACAACAGCCAATAATCTGGGTGCTGCTGTCAATGCTGGCTACTGCATAGGGTCAGTCTTCTAAAAATAAGCCATGTTTTTGCACAGGTATCTGAGCTCTCTTAGCTCCCTTGGACTCAGTGGTTTTGTTTTATGCCTGAAGAGCTGAAGCACAAGTAGAAAAGCCACATTTTTCTCAATAACCTTTGGCATAGCTAAAGCAGGTATTAGGATCTGATTGCATCTAAAGAGTATAGAATTAATCTTTTCTAGTACAGCCTCCAATGTAAGGGACTGTTGTCATATACACACACATCCTTTTGCCTTTCCTGACTTCCTCAGCTCCCCAGGGGTGATTAGCTCTCCTCTACCCTGTGCAGTCTTGGGGGCACAGAAAATCCAAATGCTTGCACACAGATGAAGGCTCCTTCTACTAGTGCCTACCTTTGGCTCTCCTGATACATCCAGGAGCATAACTGAAGTCCAGATTTTGGCCAATTGGTCCCTTCATTCTCAGACTTTGAATCTTGAGTTGGGTAATGCAGGGAGGGAAAATATGCTACAATTCAATCCTTCTAGTGTTGGTGTCCAAAAAAGGGTGTGGAGATGGTCGTCCTGAGGTGGCATTCTGTGGTCTCTGGTTCTCATGTGGTATACAGCCAGTTCTTCACCTTTCTTCATCCTGGGAGCTGTACCCTATCCTTGCCATATATTCCCTTTTTTTGAAAAGTTATCCAGAATTGCTTCCTATTGCTTGCCATGACTCTAGCTAGTTCAATCCATTAAAATCTTATGAGAAGGCCCTTAACTGTCTCTCAACTCAAAGAAAGGGAACCTCAATATGATGTCATTCCTGAACCTGTTGTATTCTGAGGTAAGCCTGGCTTATGCAAGTACAAGATACAGATACTAACCTTTTAAGCTTTCTAATCAGTGAAGCTGCTCCTGAGAAGGATGAGAATATTTGACATGTATAATCGCTTGTTTTCTTAAACTAGAGGTAACTTGTTTCAGAGCAAAATTTGAAAATGTCTGCAATATACACTTTATACCAGTTGATGTATGCATCATGTTTATTAATATAAATGATAGGATTTAATGGGTTTGTTTTGACTGTGGGTACAATTTTCCATCATGGTGCTTGAAAAACAGTGTTGAGACATTTCCTGACTAACAAAGGCTCCTATATTACAAAAATTTTAAAGACCTGCACTTTTCTTAAAAAGCTAAATATATACCTACCACATGATCCAAACAATTCACTCCTACGTATCTGCCCAAGAAAAAAAACACATATGTCCATACAATTACTTTTACACAGATGTTTTAACAGTTTTATTTGTAATAGTACAAAACTGGAAACAACCCAAATGTCTGTCGGCAGGTGACTGGATAAACAAATTGTGGTGTATCCGTACAATGGAATGCTATAAATGCATAAAAAGAATACATGCAACAACAGGGATAAATAAAATAATCATACTGACTGAAAGAAACCAGACAAGAAGAGTACATACTGAGTTCCATTTAACCACGATTTAACCATAAGACATTCCAGGGTGCCATTTCTCCACAGAATCTTTGAACAATTACCAAAAAGTAGCAGAGCCGGCCATCTTGCGTCCCCACGTGTGTGCGCCTGGTCTCAGCTGGTCTACCTGAGACCCTCTGAGCGCCAACCCTAGTTCCCCGCACGGCCCCATTTCTGCTCCAATAAGATGAAAGAAACTATCATGAACCAGGAGAAACTCGCCAAACTGCAAGCACAAGTGCGCATTGGTGGGAAAGGAACTGCTCGCAGAAAGAAGAAGGTGGTTCATAGAACAGCTACAGCAGATGATAAAAAACTTCAGTTCTCCTTAAAGAAATTAGGGGTAAATAATATCTCTGGTATTGAAGAGGTTAACATGTTTACAAACCAAGGAACAGTGATCCACTTTAATAACCCTAAAGTTCAGGCATCTCTGGCAGCGAACACTTTCACCATTACAGGCCATGCTGAGACCAAGCAGCTGACAGAAATGCTACCCAGCATCTTAAACCAGCTTGGTGCAGACAGTCTGACTAGTTTGAGGAGACTGGCTGAAGCTCTGCCCAAACAATCTGTGGATGGAAAAGCACCACTTGCTACTGGAGAGGAGGATGATGATGAAGTTCCAGATCTTGTGGAGAATTTTGATGAGGCTTCCAAGAATGAGGCAAACTAAATTGAGTCAACTTCTGAAGAAGATAGAATTTGAAATTACTTGGAGCTGCTATTTTATATTATGACTGCTTTTTAAATTGTTTTGTTTATGGATCTAATAAAATCTAGATCGCTAATATTTTTAAGCTCAAGCCCCTTGGACACTGCAGCTCTTTTCAGTTTTTGTTTTTCCACAATTTCATTCTTTGCAGCTAAATAAGCTGAAGAAGCCTGGGAGTAAAGTTTGAAAACAAATATTAATAAAGTTCTTTGCCTAGTTAAAAAAAAAAAAAAAAAAAAAAGGTAGCAGAGCCATCTTCCTCAAAACTCCAGACAACAGTTAAAAGGTTGCAGTAAATGGCAGAGGGTTGAATTAAGAAAACATGCCTTTAAAAATGGTAGGAGGGAAGCGTATGTGGCTCAAGCAATTGAGCTCCTGCCTACCACATAGGAGGTCCCGGGTTCAGTTCCCAGTGCCTCCTGGAGAAGATGAACAAGACAGTGGCTGGCGCAATGGGCAGGTATGGCAAGCTGATGCAACAAGATGATGCAACAAGGAGACACAAAGAGGAAAGACAATGAGAGACACAACAAACCAGGGAGCTGAGGTGGCTCAAGTGATTGAGTGCCCCTCCCACATGGGAGGTCCCAGGTTCAGTTGCCGGTGCCTTTTAAAGAGAAGACGAGCAGATACAGAGAGTGCACAGCAAATGGTCACAGAGAGCAGACAGCAAGCGCAAACAACGAGGTGGGGGGAATAAATAAATAAAATAAATCTTTTTTAAAAAATCATAGGAGAAGCTCATGGTACCCTTGCTAGCCCTCCTGGTATTCATGCCCCTTCTACATTGCACAAGACTGAACTGCATAACTGACAGGATACTTCAGAAATGGCTGTGTACTGAAAGTGGTTAAAATGGGAAATTTTGTGTTGTATATATGTTACCAGAATAATTTTTTTTAAAAAGACCATAGAACTGTACAATACAAAGAGTGAACCCTAATGTAAATTATTGAATTAATAATATAATTTTAATAATATTGGTTCATCAATTGTAACAAAGGTGGTAGACTAATGGAAAGTGTTAATAATCAGGAAAACTGAGTGGGGGGTATATGGGACCTCTGTCCTTTCTGCATGATTTCTCTGTAAACCTATTTCTGTAATAATTTTTTTTTTAATGACTACATGTGACTTGAGTTTAGATTATAAGAAGACATTGTGGCTTCTACCTTGCTTTGTCTTGGATCCCTTGCTTTGAGGGAAGCCAGTCACCATGTCCTAAGGATACTCAAGCAGCCCTGAGGAAGAGCCCATGTGATGAAGAGCTGAAAAGTCCTACCAACATCCATGCAGGAGGCCATCTTGGAAGCAGACTCTCTAGCCCCAGTCCAGCCTTCAGATGACTGAGGCCCCATTGGACATCTTGATAACAACCTCCTAAAAGACTCTGGGTTGGAACTGTCCAGCTAAGCAGCACATTACACATTTATAGTAATAAATAATACAGATTTTGCTGCTGAGAGTGGGGTTCAAACCCAAACAGGTATATACTCATTCCATCTTACTGAATATCAGGTATGAAGGAAGTTCTGTGCTCCCTCCTATAGATTGGGAATGGTAACACACATCTCACAGGGCTGGTATGAGCATTTATGTATAAAATAACTCAATGTGATGCCCAGCACATAATAGGTGATCTACAAATATTTCTTTACACTGTGACTCTCAATAAAATGGTTCTCTGTCAGTCCAATTAAAAGTATTCTATCATTTTTCTGTCGAGTACAATGCAACCTTTTTTTTTTTTTCCATTAAATCAATTGCTTCCTTTAAATCATTTTGTTATTGATATTTCTTTGTCTTTGACTGGAAGTAGAGCTGAAAAGATAGGGGTGGGAAATGAAAGAACTTTGCCAAGAAGAAAAAGTTGCTTTTTAATTAAACCTGATATCTGGGAGCCAGAACAAAAGTAATTATTTAGCTCTCTGAAAAGGGTCTTTGCTTTCTCTGAGCTGTTTTTTTTTTTTTTTAATAACCCAGGAGCAATGCCATGGACGTACTGTCATAACCAGCCTCAAATTAGCTTTATTTCTACTAGCCCGCAGCACAGGATGCCTGATATCATCAGGGCCGCTTGATTGGCTCTCCGATGGATGAGCAAGGAATAATGAGACCGGGAAAGGTGTCCGATGCCATGCTTTGTGCTCTATTTTGATTTAAGAGATAATGGCTTTTATACAAATTTTATAAAATGTATATCGTCAATTAAAAATAGAACCTGGATGCTTCTCTCTCTCACTTCTGGGTCCCTGCCTTCCCAGGTGTGACCACAGTCAAAGTGATCTGACCTTGGGCTCCATCTATTCCACAAGGCAGTCAATGTACAAAACGTGGCTGCTCTCAACAGCCTTTGCAAATACGACCCACATGTGGACAAAAACTGGCTGAACATTTAAAAAATGACAACAACAGAAGTCCTGTGGTGTTTTTCCTTGTATGATTTGTACCGTATGGAAAGAAGAAAGGGAAAGCCATTTCTCCAGTTCTAGCCTCAGAGTAGAGGTCCAGAGCTTGACTCTGCATCCCACCAGGGCATCTGGGAGTGTCACAGGGAGCACCAGGGAAAATTTGAGTTGGCAGCAATGGGAAGGATGGGTAAAGGGCTAGGTGGGTTTAGAGTTTTGGGCGTGAAAAGTTAAAGAGGTCCTACCTTCCTTCTCTTGAGAGCACAGAGTAGCAGGAAGATAACATTTGGGGGAAGGCAGAAGAATAGTGAAGTCCTGGGATTTTGCTGCTGTGTAAAATGGAACAAAAGTGTGGCAGAAACGGGGCACTGAGAATGACTAAAATGACTGCTGAGCAGTGTGGTGGCCCAGGTGGGTGCCGATCAGTTGAGTAGGGGAGATTCCGCTACAGACAACTGTGGATGGGGTTGAGCCCAGGTTTAGGGAGACTGGACAGGAGCAGCAGAATGTGATGAGGGAGCAGAAAGGGAGGGAGTTGGGGATCCCAGCCACAGAGAAGCCCAGGCCTCTTTCCCGTGCAGCACTCTGAGAAGTCAGAGGTGGTTTTAGTTGAGAATGTATGCTATGCTCTCTCATCTCCAAGGTGTGAGGCCACAGCTGAGTCACACAAAGAACAACAGCATGATGGGTTGGCCAAGCTGCCTTCCTAGCTGGCACTTCCACTACTTTGCCTCATGCACAGGGCTCTAAGTCCAAATCTGTCTTATTCAGTGGCTCCATTTTTATATACCTGACTCACATACTTTAGAGCTGGAAGAAAGAGAACCTTGAGGTTAAAAGAGCTTTCAATGACCATGTAGAGATGGGTTCCCCCCTCTATCAATGACAGCCACAGGCTAGAGCAAACAAAGATACCAGAAAGTGATCTAACATGACCTTGAGAAATGCACTCACTAAGCCTCAATTTTCTTTCCTTTAGAATAAAAATTGCAGTTAATAGTAGTAACCTCTTCCTAGGCTGTCTTTAAGTGACATACAAGGCACTTGGCAAAATTGCTGGGCACTTAGTAGATGCTCAATAAATAGTAGTTATAAATTAGGTAATGAGCAAAATATGCACAATATATATATAGCTTTACCCTTCTTTGTCCAGCCTGAGTCTTAGCCTGAGGTCTCCAGAAAACAGAGTCTGAGACACCAGCTTACATGCATCGCCTTTATCAGGAAGCAGAATCTCAGGTGTTTTAGTTGCTAGCATAGCAACCAGAAATGAGTTGGGTTTTACAATGGGGATTTATTGACTTGCAAGCTCACATTGCAAGGCTGAGAAAAACGTCGGAATCAAGTCATCATCAGACAATGCTTTCTCCCCAGAGACTGGCTGCTGGCGATCCTGGACTCCTCAGTCATATGATAAGGCATATGGCAACGTCAGCTTGTCTCTACCTTCTCTTCTGGGTTTTGTTGCTTCAGCTTCTTATGTCCAGCTTTCTCTTTCTCTCTCCGTATTCACCCCGTTAATAGAGGACTCCAGTAAAAGGACTAAGACCCACCCTGGGCCATTCCCTAAATGAAGTAACCTAATCAAAAAGTCCCACCTACAATAGGCTTACACCCACAGGAATGGATTAACTTTAAGAACATAATTTTCTGGGGTCCATTCAGCATCAAACTGTCACACCAGGGAAGCAAAAGTGAGGGAAAAGCAAGTGGGGCAAGGGAGACAGCAGAGCAAACATGAAATGGTACACTATGGAGATGGCAACTGCAACATATGGAGGTTGGCTATTTGTGCCATCTCAAGGGTGATCACATCTCAAGACAGTCTGTCAGGAGAGGGACAGAGGAGAAGAAGCATTTACCTACTAGCTCTCATCTCCCATTGATCCAAGGTTTATTCCAAGGGGCATTAACTGCCCTGTACTTTGGGATGCACTGGGATAAGTGCCAAGCATGTCCCATATCTCAAGCCTCAGTGGTAACAGGGAAGCCCTGTGTTGAGACAAGAGGCTCAATGTGCGGGTATGAGACAAGGCACTGTCAGGTTATTCCCATGCAAGGTCAGTTGCAGCCACTGCGGTTGCGAGAAATCGAAATGAAGTTGGAGTCGAAAGTGAAGGCTGGGGAGGAACAAGTAGTAAAGATTCCCAGAGATAGGTGAGGCTGCAATGACCTGAGGTGGTGCTAAAAAAGTGCCGTATACATCTAGGTTTTGAAAAACCCCCTTAAATATATTGAATTATATTTTTTCACTTAAATATTCCAGGGAGTTTGAGATATTTTGCCAAACTTTAGGGGCTCACAATGCTTCAAGCTTCCTTTTTCTTGGTAGGTGTACTAAACTGTATCAAATAGCTGCTGGTACAAAAATCAAGATTTAAGTACTAGAGGGGTACTTAACAAATCAAACATATTGTAAGAAAAATATATTTATATGAATAATTGCCCCCTAATCATTGTTTTGAAATGTTGGATTTTCTTGCACGATACCTTTCTTTTGTAGGCTATTTTGATTCCATTTGCTATTAGATTCTGCAGCACTGGGAGTTCTTAGCATTTTCTGCTAAAATGTGAAGGCTATTTGTTACCTGACACATACTCAGCTTCCAGCTCCTTATATGTTCTGTACACCTCAACAGTACCTGAGAAGAATAATAAAATCTCAATTAATATTTGTTGAGTGGAGAACTGTTAAATAAATGATGAGGAGGCCATACAATGGAATTTCAGACATCACAGTTGTAAAAATTATGTTTCATCTAATACAGACAAGGGAGATAGAATAATCCTATTTTGATTATTTGTATCTACCCACCCACATGTGGACGTGAATATTCAGAAATCTAGAATGTTAAATTACAAACTAAGCTGGTAAAGGTATTACCTCCAGAAATAAGATTGCTAGAGGTAGAAAGAATCTTCTCTTTTTACTTGTATTGTTTGTGTTTTTACATCAAACATTTATTACTTATGTAATCTAAAAACTAACAAGTAAAATAAGGAATGCTTTGAATGAATCATAGACATTTGATAACCCAATAGAAAAACACAGGCAACTGGGTACAAATGAATATTCGTTTTGACACCAAATTAGTCATGTACCATCCCTCATTTAACCCTGCAGGAAGAAAATGCTATTCCCATATTTTGTAATTCCTATGAGAACCACTGCAATCTCTGCATTCTTAACTCCCCCCAAAATAACCGTGCTCTTGGCTGGCGTGCTTGGCTATCTATCATGCATGCAGCATCATTCTTCCTTCTGCAGAGTTCTGTTTACAATTCTAATGGGGAGATAAAAACTTCTTAGCTAATATAAGTCACTCAGGCATGCATAACTGGTGTGGTTAATTTTTTTTTTTTTAATTAATTCTCAGTTGCTCACTACCTAAGTCTGCTCCAAATGGAAACATTTTGTGCACTGTAAACAAACAATAATAGTCAGACATTCTGACATAAATAGCCTCCACTCCTTAATCAATCCACCATAGCAAAGTATGATTAATAGCTTCTCAAAGTCCTTGGAAATGAAGGACCAGTTGTTTTCCCTAATTCTTGGGCTGTGGTAATTTCTTGTGTCTTTTGTGGCTTTTCCCATGAAGCTTGGAGGATTGTCTTAAAACGGCAGAGCCAACTTTTCCTGGAAAGGACAGAGGAATGGGTTGAAAACAAAGCTGCCTTCCAGCTACGCATCAGCAGCCCCAGTGCTCCTCCAACACTTCCTAAGCACTGACAAAAATAGTCTTCATCTTCCCAGCAGACCCCCATCATTCTTCATTCCTCCTTGTCTGTTTATTCGTACCCTCCCTCACAACCTTCATTCACAAGACACCAATTATTTATGATAAGAAAATCTGTTGAAATGGCAGTACATTTATCTCAGGCACCACAGAATCTTTTGGAAATATTTAGGGACTAGGGAATGTCAAGAAAGGCTCATGTGGGTCCTGGGTCCCGTGAAAAGAATCAAAGGATCAAAGACTGCCCTCTAAAGCTTCAGGAGAATGTCACAGAACCTCAGATCTGAGTCAAGAGGAATGCCTTCTTACACTAACACTATTTAGCAACATATAGCCTATTTAAAAACAAAACAAAACAAAACAAAACAAAACAGTGAAAGCCCATAAGAATTTGAAAGAACAACTATTCATCAAGATGGAATCACTATTTCCCAGGTCCTTAACACTCATTCCTTTGCTATTATTATTATTATTATTTAGGATGTAACAGGGATTAAATCCAGGACCTCATACATGGGAAGCAGGCACTCAACCACTGAGCTACCTCCACTCCCCTGTACCTTTGCTTTTAAAATGAGGAAAGACTCCAAGGAATGTGGCCATACCTCATGAGCAGATTTTCCCTTTTATGTGGGGGAAACCTATGAATGTGAATGAAAAGAAAAAACCTATATCTTTATTTTTACTAGCCTCTGAATGAGATTTAACATTTATTTTGATGCATGTGGGCAACAAACTACAGGAATATTATTGGAATCCATGATTTTGACACTAATAGAACTAACAAATATTTGTATCCTCCATTACGTTGTTGCAGAGATCTCAAAATATTATTTACACATAATCACTATTCAGAATTACTATTAATTGACCAGCCACTAGATCTTAACATTTAATATGTTAATAAGAAGTCAACATATTGTTAAATCACACATTTTATTATATTTTGATATCTGTGTTTCAATATAATTGGTCTTCTTTGTCATTTATTTTATCTTATGCTTCTAAAATCACTGTTCTGAGAAGGAAGGGATCCATAGGCTACAACTGATTGGAGATGCATGGGAGAGCCAACTGGTACCAAAAGAACCATCCATCTGAGTCCAGCCAAAATTGCCAACCCACATAATAGTAAACTAAATAAATGAATGTTGTTTTGAGCCATTAACTTTTGGAGTGGTTTGTTACACAGCAGTAAATTACTGATACATATCTCTACTATTATTCATTCAACATTTTCTCTAAGTTTTTCATTTAAACAAACTAATTTTTAAAGATTCTATATGTCACCACTGGACATAGAAAAAACATATTCACTTGGCTCAAACTGAAGCAAACCAAAAGCAAATAAAAGGAAAACATAACAATATTATGAAGTTCTGGCTAGATGTGTTGTCTCGGAAGGCTCTCTATTAAAAAGAGAGATGTGCAAGTGTTAGAGAGATGATAAAGATACATCACCTCCAAATTGAGACCTTCACCTTGATGAAGGCAGAAGGAACAAAAGAGAAGTGTGTGACTAGGTGCTATTTAATTCTGTCCCTTTCCCTTTCATAATCAGGATTCCCAGTGAGTGACCTTGGTCGACATTAAGTACTGATCAGGACAGTGCGGTCTTATTTGACTTATAGAACTGACTCTTTGTATAAATGGGTATTTTATCTCCTAATATTGGAATGAAATGGCATAAACCTGGGCAGGCATGGGCCACATAGCAGACACCCCACCTAGACTATGCCTAGACTATGGCTGTGAGGGATCCGGGATATCACAGTCCAACTGGTTCATCCCATAGAAGAGAAAACGGAGGCCCAATAAGATTAGATTCCTTGGCCAGAGTCACACAGAGTTAAAGCAAAGTCTGGTGATTATTTTCAATGGTACATGAAAATAATTTTCAATAATTTATTCACTCCTGCAACTTGAGAATGGAGAATGCAGCTGATAATTCTGTAGACATCTCCATCTCATCTGTTATATTAAGGAGCAAGTAGAAAAGGTTCAGAATCCATCCCAGTTCTATCACACTGTGAACCTACAAGTTTGAATGGTGCAGCACAGGGAACCCAACGAATTCATTAAGTAATAATAAGGGATTAAATGACATTGAATCACACAATGAGAAAAGCATTCCCTTTCCACTTCTCTTTTGTTCCTCTGCCTTCATCAAGGTGAAGGTCTCAGTTGGGAGGTAGTGTGACTTTACTGCTGCTCTAACATGTGCTCATCTCTCTTTTTAATAAAAATCCTTCATAGACAATTGGCAAAATATTAAATACATATAATTCCTCTAGATCTTCACAGGAGAACTGTGAATTAGGTAGGTAATATCATTCCTCTTTTTACAGTGAGATCACTGTAAAACAGGAGGCTCGCCTAAATCAACTGGCTTGCTCAAGGGCACACTGTAAACAGAAGAGTTTTAATTCAAACCCAAGTTTCCTGACTCCAAAATTCTATGATTTTTCTGCTGCGTATTTCCTTTACCTTCTGGAACCTAAAACTAAACAAGAATGAATTGGCTCAAACACACCCAAGAAATTATCATTTACTATCACAGCATCCTGGAGAAAGTTGATATCTTTTAAAAAATATGTACTCATGGGAAGCGACTGTGGCTCAATTGGTTGGGCTCCCATTTACCATATGGAAGGCCCCAGGTTCAATTCCCAAGGCCTCCTGTTGAAAGCAAGCCGGCCCACGTGGCGCGGTGAGCTGAAGGCCCGCGCGGCGCAGTGAGCCGAGCTGGTGCGTCAAGATGACGCAACAAAGGGAGACAAGCAGACACAGAAAAATGTAAAGCAAATGGACACAGCAAGCACAAGTCGCAAGGGGGGAGTAAATAAATAAATAAAAATAAATCTTTAAAAAAAAAAAAAGATCTTAAAAAAATATATATGCACTCATGACACTTGTAAGATCAGCCAAACAGGAGCATGTGTGTAACACCAGAGCTAAGAATGTGGACTCTGGAATCAGACAAACCTGAGCTAGAGCCCTGTATCAGTTAGCTTTTAAGTGTGTAACAAACCAACCCAAAACTGAGGGGCCTACAACAATGATTTATGTAGCTCTGGGCCCTGTGGGTTAGCAGTTTAGACAGGGCTCAGCAGAACGAGTCATCTTCTAGTCTCCATCAGGTTCCCTCATGAGCCTGTAGTCAGCGGCCACAGCGCCTGGAGCTGTGCTGGAGCACAGTGCCAGCGGCCACATGTTCTGGGCATTCAGTAGGCTCCTCCAGGCTTGTGCTCATGATGATGACCATGGATTTCCCAACATCAGCAAGGGACAGGGCAAGCTCCACTGCACAAGCGTTTTTCAAATCTCTGCTGGCATCACATTTGCTATTGTTTCATAGTTTAAAGCAAGCCACAAGGTCAAGCCCAGGACAGGGTGGAAGAAGATTACACCAGAGGAAGAATTTGTGGTCATTTTTGCAATTTACCACCAATCCCTTCTGAGCATTTTACTGACTGTGAGACCTCAGAGAAAGTTAACTAATTAATCAAAGCTTCCACATTTTTATCTATAGAAAATGATAATAGAATCCACTTCATGAGGCTATTTTGAAGATTAAATATGATGTGTAAAGTGTTTTGCATCAAGTCTGGCACAAAAGTAAGTGATCAGTAAGGTAATCTATAATTAATATTGATAATGCTAATATTAATCATATTAATAAATAGCTTGGCAGTTAAGAACATGAGTTCTGGATTTGAATTTTCTCTCTGGCACATCCTAAATGGCACACCATAGGCAAGTGAATTTTCTTCTCTGTGCCTCAGTTTCTTCAACTGTAAAATGTGCATTTAAAAAAATATCAGTAGCATAGAGTTGTTGCAGGAATTAAAGGAGGTAATACATGAAGAGTTTTCAGAACTCTGGCTGGTACTTTACAAAGCACATTAAGTACTCAACAAATATTAGCCAATGATTGATGGTGATGATGACGATAAGCCAAATTATCAGCAGCAAACCATTGTTAAAGCAGAGACTTTGAAAAAAACTTCTCTTTCTAAAACACATTCTCACTATTCCCTGATATGTTAAAAACAGAATGTTGGTATTATCTTTTGGATTCATAATTTAATTGCCCCAGGGACATATGTTCAGAGAAAACATGATTTCTGCTGTTGCCATTGATCATCTTTGCTTTGTGACTGCATTTTAATCCACACTGATACATGTGATCTGTTGGTGCAAAGAATATTTATAGGGACTTTTTAATAGTATGAAAACACTTTTGTATTAATACTTTACTAACTCCCTGCACACTCAGGCACTCAACTCCTTTCTCTTCGTTACCATGAGCTAGACACCTCAATGAAAATATGCACTCTAACTACATTCTGGCTCTAAGAGCAACTCTGGAATTTGAATAAGACTTATACATTTTCCAAAAGCTGAAAAGTGAAGACGAAAAGAACACACTGTTCTCTCTCACATTAGCACAGTGTGGTACCTACTTAATCTGCTTGTGGACTCAGAAATTCAAAATCTATGGCACATTTTTTTTGCTTTTGCTTTCAATGGCATCACAACTTTAGCCAGTTGCCAACTCTGACTTAAATTAAACCTAGACATGCAAAAGGATGGTACTGTTTCTTTACCTCCTTCTGTGACTAGGTAGGTTAATGGGTTTCCATGGTGATCATTTTTAGCAATGAAATTGAAAAATGGTAAAGAGAACAGGTTTTCAAGTCAGATTTAAGTTCAAACTCATTCTGTCTCTTTTTATATGTTTGACTGACTTTGAGCAATTTGCTTGACCTTTCTTGGAACATGTTCTCAGCTGTAAAATGAGGCTAATAATACCTACCCTGGAGTGTTATTATCTTGATTAATTCTCAGAACAACCCTCTGGGGTAGGTATTATTAGCACCATTTTATAGATAAGTTATATAATTTGCCCACAGTCACAGAGCTAGTAAGTGGCAGAGCCAGGAGACAAATTCATAATTTCTGGATGTTAACTGGACTCAGCTATGTGGTTTTCATATAGGGTGTCTCATGCAGTTGCAGTGAGATAGCACATGGGGCTGAAGGCGTCTTAAGGGCTCCCTCACTCATGCTGGTTGATGCTGGCTGGTGGCTGGAACACCAATCTGGCATTACCAGTCAGAACACTTATATATGGTCTTGCTATGTGGCCTGGGCTTCCTCAGAACATGGTGGCAGGGTTCCAAAAGCAAGCATCCCCAGAGAAATCAGCAATAGGTTATATTGATAATCTTTGATGACCTGGCCTCAGAAGTTAAGCAGCATCACTTTCTATTTGTTAGAGGGAAGTCACTAAAGCTGGTCTATATTCAGGCAATCAGTGTAACATCTTGTATGCAAGATGATCACACATTAATATCTTCAAAAGATGGATGGAAAATAATTAAATCTTGTAACTGGATACATAGCCAAACTGGTCTTCAAAGGTGGGATCAAAATAAACATGTTTTTAGATCCAAAAAGTTTACCCCCTCAAAGATCCTCTATGAGAGAATTACTAAAGGATATAATACAGCAAGAAGAAAAGTGAACACAGGAAGAATTGGTGGGATACAAGAATCTTTGGTGAGTAGAAGGATTCACAAATAATTTTAAATCTAAATAAACTGCCTATGTGTGTGTTTGTGTACATGTGTGTATGTGTATGTGTTTAAGTAGTATGGAATTGACAGTCTTGATATTATCAACATGGAGATTAAGGGAATTACAGAAGAACAGACTGAAGTAAAAGAAAATTGAAGATTTTCTTTGGTGTGAAGAATAAATAAATAAATTTTAAAAATAAAAATATTTTTAAATATATGTGTTAGAAAACTTAAAAGTAAGGTCTGCAAAAATAGAAATAAATAAGTGATTCTCAAAAATGTAGAATACTCAATTAAATTCTACAAAAGGGGAAACAGATATGGCTCAAGCAATTGGGCTCCCATCTACCATATAGGAGGTCCAGGGTTCAATTCCCAGGGCCTCCTGGTGAAAAGGCAAGCTGGCCTATGCAACGAGCTGGCCTGAGCGGAGAGCTGGTACAGCAATATAAAGCAACAAAAAGAGACACAGAGAACAGTCAATAAGAGACACAGCAGACCAAGGAGCTGAGCTGGTGCAAGAGACTGAGTGCCTCTTTCTCTCTCCGGAAGGTCCCAGGATCAGTTCCTGGTGCTGCCTAAAGAGAAGACAAGCAGACACAGAAGAACACATAGAGAGCAGACAGTGAGCTCAAAACAACAAGGGGGGGAGGGGAATAAATAAATAAAATCTTTAAAATAAATAAATAAATTTTACAAAAGGCAGGAAATGAATAACATGAAGAAAAATAAGTTTTTAAAAAGCAAAGTCAACAGAAGACTAAAAGTAAATAGCAAGAAAAACCTTTAGCTACAACTAGTAGCAATAGATATACATGGTTTTAAGTCATGTCTAAAAAGATGTGATTTTTTAAAAAAATCATCTAAATCAAATTGATTTTAAAAGATTCACCTTTAAAATGATATAGGAAGATTAACAATAAAAAAGAATAACAAGGTGAGTGGGGGATCCCAGGGTGAAATGCAGACTGTGACAAAAGAAGCCATCTGTAATACGAATGCATAATACAACTTTACTGAACGGGATAGTCCTGACCTAAGTAACTCTGGAAATGACTGGAAACTGTAAGACTAAAGACAAAAGGAACTGTAACATAAGCACTAAACTATAGTTGTAAAGTTGCTTCTCACAGGGTGAGATTCTAAAACTGCTATAAATGTAAACTGGGATTGAAGAAATAAATAAATGGAGGGTGGATAGTAAAAGGTAGGTTTCTTACTGTTGGAGTGGGAGGTTATAGATAAGCAGGGGAAGACAGCTATAATGATCCGTGTGGTACTAGATAAGAGTCGCAGACATCAGTATAAACTCATATTTAGCTTAATACGATAATGAAAGCTATAGAAACAGCTACAGATGTGTGTGTGTACAGGGGTTAGTAGACATACGTATATTTCTTGGCTCTGTCCACTGAGAGGGCCTACAGGCAGTGACATCCCAGGAGGAACAATGACATCCCAGCATCCAGATACCATTCTTCAATAAAAGGAGCCCAGGCCTATTCTAGGTTGGAGCAAGGAATATACATGAGCCTGGATCATTCTGTTGTGCCAGAAAGTAAAGAAGTACTCAAAAAAAAACAAAATGAAGGGCCAGGTCACAGGTACACAGGAGTCAGCAGTGTTCCCAATAGCCAAAGCTGGAACAACTTGAGCAACAAAATAAATAACATAGTATTGGATTATGACACAAGTATAAAATAAATATCTATGCATTCATACTGATGTAAATAAAAGATTGCATGAATGAATAAATAAGTAAGAAAACTAGCCCACAAAGAAAAATTACAAATAATTTATGCAGCTATTACCCCTCAAATATGTGGAGCATAACTCCCCATGCCTTAAGTATGTACTCTTTCTTCCAAAAAGTACAGTATGGGGAAATGGATGTGGCTCAACCCTTTGGGCACCTGCCTACCACATAGGAGGTCCCATGTTCGGTCCCGGTGCCTCCTAAAAGAAGACGAGCAGATGCTGCCTCCTGCACCACAAGGAGATGGCACAAGCCAGCAGACGCCGCAGCCCATGGGGAGCAGATGTGGCTCAGGCTGTTGGACACTTGCTTCTCATGTGGGAGGTCCTGGGTTCAGTTCCCGGTGCCTCTTGGAGAAGGTGAGCAAACAATAAGCAGACAGATGAGAGAACCATCTGGGGGAGAGGGGGATAAATAAAGAAATCTAAAGTAAATAAAAAATAAATCTTTAAAAAAAAAAAAAAGAGTACGGTATGGGGAGCCAGTGTAGCTCAGTGGTTGAGAGCCAGCTTCGCACATATTAGATCCCAGGTTCAATCACCAGCCCCAGTACCTCCCCATGCCAAAAAAAAAAAAAAAAAAAATGTTTAAAAAAAGAACAGTATGGGGGGAGGGGCAAATTTACAGTGGAAAAGCTTGGCAAACACTGCCTCAGCCAAGTGATCAAGGTCTTTAGCAACATGACAAGTCATGGTGACAGCATGTAGCCTTGATATGATGTGATGAAAATGACCCTTTATCTCTTTGGTCTTCCTCCCCCAAACCCATATCATTCTAACCAAGAATCTTTGGTGAGTAGAAGGATTCACAAATAATTTTAAATCTAAATAAACTGCCTATGTGTGTGTTTGTGAGAAACACTCAGACAAACCCCAATCGAGGGACATTCTATAAAATACCTAACCAGTACTCGTCAAAACTGCCAAGGTCATGGTTTAAGTTAGCTAGGCTGCCGAAAGCAGATACCATGAAATGGGCTGGCTTAACAATGAGATTTCACAGTTTTAAGGCTGAGAAAACTGTCCAAATCAAGGCATTATCAAGGCAATGCTTTCTTCCTAAAGACTGGTGCCAGCATTCCTTGACTCCTCTGCCATATGTCAAAGCATATGGTGGCACCTGCTAGTGTCTCCCTTCTCTTCAGGTTTTGCTGCTTTCAGTTTATGCTTCCATGGCTTTCTCTCTCTTTGTCTGAATTTTATTATCTTATAAAGGACTCCAGTAAGAAGATTAAGACCCATCCTAGGCGATGTCTTAACTGAAGTAACCTCATTAAAAGGTCCTATCTATAATAGGTTTACACCCACAGGAATGGATTAGCTTTAAGAACCCCAGCGCTATAGAAAAAGTACCATACAGGAAAGATGAAAGAATATTTTACATGATTTTCTGGGATATCTACAGTTCCAAACCACCACAGACATCAAAAACAAGCTAAGTGTGAAAGACTGTCACAACCCAGAGTAGCCTAAGGAGGCATAACATAAAAATGTAACATGGTATTCTGTATGGGATCCTGGAAAAGAAAAAGGACATTAGGGGAAAACTAAAGAAATATGAATAAAGTATGAACTTTAGACATTTTTTTAATTATCTAAAAAATGACATAGGAAAATTGACAATAAAAATTTACTTGACATATATTTTTGAAAAATGAATATTAATATAACATAATAAATAGGTTCTGATATAAAATGTATGAAAAGGGGAAAAGAGTGATGTTTCACTTTGACAAAAAGAACAATGTAAAAAGATAATATAACACCAAAGGGGCTTCAAATACTTAACACCATGGCTTTGAAAGATATAAAGCAAAAAACTGACAGTTCTGCAAGAAGAAACCAACAATTACATAATCACAGTTGAAGATCCTTTCAGAAACTCCCATAAGTTTTAATAATGATATTGGGGATTTTAACAAGTTAATTTAAAGGTTCAATCTAAGAACCATCTATAAAATTTTATAACCAAAGAGAATCCTATTGTTTTTTAGCATAAATAGAACATGTATAAAACTTAACTCTGTTTTCACTATTACTTTAGTCTCAATAATTCAAAAAAGTAGATATCACACAGGCTATGTTCAATGACCAGACTACAGCAAAATTAGAAGTTAACAACAATAACAACCAAATGCATATACCTGAAAATTAAAAAATAAAAATCATCATGCCAGGAGGATGGGGGACCTTGCTCACCAGATAGCAGCTGAGCCACTCTCACAACTGGTTTCTTAACTCATCAAATCACAAGTTTCCTTTTATATATGGATCCAGTCTAAGACATTTGAAATTGTTCATTAAACATAAATTATTCAATAAAGCATTAAGATCTCTCAGTTTGTTGACTTTTTTTAAAAGGAGGTTTTGTGACATGATGCCATTTGATAAGGAATATGGTTTCTTCATCAACTCTAGAAGGCATAAAAAGGACAACAAAGAAAATAGAGGCAAAAATAATAAAGACAAAAGGATAAAATAGTAAGATATAAAACAAAACAAAAATATAATATAATTGATTAACATAACTAGAAATATAATTTTGCTAATGAATACATGAAACTATGATAAATATGACCCAGAGAGAGAGACACACACACCAAACTATAATTAATAAACATACAATTAAAAAGAAATGAGAATACTATATACAAACATATACCAATAATTGCTATAACATAGAGTAGAAAATCTAGAAAATTATGAATCTTCAAAACTGGCCTAGGAAAAACTAGAAAACCTGAATATATCAGTAATTACAGAAGAAATGTCACAGTAATCAAAGATCTACCCCCCCCCCAAACTTTCAAAAACTCAGGAGTATTCCACTAAACTTTTAGGAAGAGATAATTCTCCTCTTAAGCATATTACTTCAGAGTATCTACCCAACTCATTTTATAAAGGTACAATTCTAATGCATAAACCATAAAATGATTATAAAGGAAGAGAAAAATCACAGGCCATCTCACTTATGAATATGGATTTTTAAAATTCTATATAAAACATCAACATATCAAGTATATATTAAGATAAATACAATGAAGAAAGTTTTATCCTAGAAAAGTAAGAATTGTTCAACATCAGAAAAATATATTAATGTAAATTACATTGATAGAGTAAAAGAAGAAAAATGAAACAAAAAATATAATTATCTCCATAGATGCCAGAAAAAGATTAGAAAAAAAATCAATTCTTAATAAACCAGAAAAAGAAGGATATTTACCAGATTATTTCAACAAATACCACAGCACATATTGAAATATTACAAGCAATTGCACTAAATTAGAAACAAGACAAAGATACCAGCTGTCACTACTATTCAAAATTGTACCGGAGTTCAAGCCAATCAATATTAATAGGGGTGAAAAGAGACAAAACCACTTATCATTAATTATAGATGCTTATCTGCCTAGAAAACTCAATAGAATCAACTACAAAGTATTTAAACTTTTAAGAAAATTCAGTAAGTTGTTTGGAAATACGAGCAGCACACGAAAATCAACTGTGTTTTTACTGAGCATCAGTAACCAATTAAAAAAGAATCTGGGGACAGTGGTACACCAAGCTTCTGGAGGGGAAAACTAAATATTAAGAAGTTGTCAAATTTCCCCCAAAATAATATATTAATTATATTCAATCCTAAATGTTCTTCCCCATACTTGAAATCGAATTCCATAATCTTTGTAATTTTATGTGTTAAAAATACTCATTTTCCTTTTCATTTTTCTGATTTTATGAATTTGACAAACTTCTTTAAAAATATAATGTGAAGCAATAAATGAAAGAGAATATACAAGATACATTTTGTGAGTTTGTTTTTTTTTTTTTTTTTTTTTTCTTTTTTATAGAAGTGAGAAGTTAGTAATGGAAAGTTGCAGAAGAATAGAAGCTAGAGAAAGAAGCAATGGGATTTAGGATGTGAATCAAAGATGATTCTAATATTTTGGAGTTTATATGCTTGAGAATGATGATACCATTAACCAGTGAAAGAGTAAGAAAACACTTCTGGCAGAAAGGAAGAGGAGAAAATGAATTTAGTTTTTGACATAGTGTTTGATGTACTAGAAGAGTAGTCACGTAGTCATGTGGGGATGTTTAGTAGGCAGCTGAAAATGTGTTTTTGGAGTTCAGGAGGGATTCTGAATGGAGATAAAAGAGAAGGAAAAAGTCAAGACCCAGTATTTCCTAGTTATGACAGATTTCAAAGGACTAACTAGACAACAAGAGATATTTTGAAAAAGTTATGAAAAGAGAAGTTTCTCCCTTTCTCCACAAAACAGGAAAATATACACTAAAGCTACACACTATGTCAAAGATTGTGGTATTCAGAGATGAATAGAGATGCCAAAAAACAGACCTGTGATTATAGGGCATGTTAGTCTGTAAACAACAGTGGCATTTTAAACCAAAAGTAAATTAGGGACTACCAAAACAATGTTGCTATGATAACTAAATATCTGACTGAAAAAATGAAATTTGATTCTTTATACCATTCAAAATAATAAATTCCAAGTAGATTCAAGACCTAAACTGAAAACAAATAACTAGAAAATTACTAGAAGAAGATGTCTTATGATCCTGGGGTTGACTGTGCACATTTCTGACCAAGCAGTGCCACTTACTGTGTACTTAATAAGACACATACAAGGATGTTGACCGCAGATTGGTTAGTAAAAATGGGGAAAATGGGGAAAAAGGAAAGGAAGGGAGGGAGGGAGGGAGGAAGGAAGCCTAAATGCCTATGAATACGGAAATGACTAAATAAATGGTTGTGTGCATAGCTCCTTCTGTCTGAGGTATAGACGCATGCGGACAGACCGAAACATATGCATTAAACAAACAGGCATTTGTGATGGACACTCAGCAGTATTTTAAAAGAATGAGGTCAAAGGACTTCCGGTTCAAATAAGATCACTTGGTCTCAGATCTCCCTGATCCTCCCCACTAAGTACAACTATGCACCTTGGAAATAACACAAGAGGCAACCAAAGGAGGATTCCGAAAGGTGGAAGGGGAAGGTGGGGGTCAGCGACCCCAGGACTGAGCACAACACAGCGGCAGAGTATCTGACGATTCCACAGCAATCGTCACACAGCAAAAAGCAACACAACCTAGCAATAGAAGGAAGCCCAGGTCATTTCCCTGTCCGTAGCACGGGGATCCTGGCAGGCCACAAGTCCAGGCGAGCCCAGAGGCACGGAGAAGGGAGATAAAAAAATAAGTGGACAGGGAAAAAGAAAAATAAAAAAAATTTTAAAGTGGACAGGAAAAGTGTTCTCCTTCCCCCATGGGGTCCCAGATGCCTTCTCCACGGGGAGGGAGACACCAGGGCCACTGGGCTGCACAGGGGCTTCCCCACACAACCAGCTGCACAGGGGCTTCCCCACACACACAGCGAGCTGCACAGGGGCTTCCCCACACAAGGAGCGCACAAAGGCTTCCCCACACAACAAGCTCCCTGCCAGGAAGCTGCTCTGTCCCCACAGCCTGGGAGTCTCCTATGCAGAGTATCAGGATGACAGGGAGGCACCAGCAAGAGGGATCCAGCCAAATCAAGTGCCGGAGCCAGGAAACAAACCTTTTTGTCTCCGTGGGCCTGAGACTCTCTTCCCCCACCCAGAGACAGTGGCAGCCAGGCGGCACGGGCCAGGGGAGCCCCTCAAACAAGCCCTGGTCCATCTCTGCAGGGCCCCAAGCTCCTGCCCCCCAGGGAGAGGCGCCACCTCCCTCAGGCAGCACAGCCTGAGTAAAGCCCTCAAGGCCTTCCGTGACCACCCACTCCAGAACGCCCCACCTGCCCTAGTGTCCCCGCTGCTAAGTCAAATACCACATAATAGGGGTTTACTAGCTCACCTTTTCCTAGGCTAGAAGGCTTGCTTCCTCCTGGTGTTGGTAGCCTTTAAATCCTTGAGTTTCCTGGTTTTCCTGTCAGGTCTCTTCCGGTTCCATTTTCTTCTGGCTTCCGGCTCCTCCCACAGCTTCTTTCCATTGCTTGTAAGGCCTTCTGCCATATTGGATGAAGGCAGTTTGGGCACACCTTCAGTAATAACATCTTCAAAGATCCTGTAACAAAAGGGTTCACACCTGCAGGACCAGGGGTTGTGACCTGAACAGGACTTTTGTAGAAGACATGATTCAATCCCTACCACCCTTCCCAGCCACTCTGGGTCCTGTCACCTTGCTTTATAGTCTTCAGAGCTCTGGTCACACGCTTAAGTCACCTTGTCATACACTTCCTAAATTCTTTTCTGTCTTCCTCCACTATAATGTAAATGCTACAAACCCAACACATAGCCTGTGCTCCAAAAACACTAGTTGAATGAATGAATGATGAGCCTGGGCCTGATATCTAAGGTTCTCCAAACCTTTTCAAGTTGCCTTCTGATTTACAGTCTACAAATATCCCCTCTTCTTTCCATCATGGCTAAAAATATCAGTAACAAAAATATCTTTTGAAATGGTAAAGTATGAGTCAAAATGGCACCATATAGTTTTACTATTTTAAATATATATATAAACATCTTTGGCCATTGATGACAAGAATCAGAGAGCACAGGCATTGCCATCAGCAGAATGGGCAATATGGGTGAGATTTGATTTCTCCAGTTGCAGGCAGCACACCATCTCCTTACTGAGGATTCATTTATGGTGTTCAGGATTCCTTTGCTACCTTAGTTCCCTGATGAATAGCTAGCGGACTACATCTTTCTACAAAAAGAACACTTGCTGTGCAGTCTGGCTTGAAGTCACAGAGGTCCCCCCATTTCCCCTCATGGTGCTTTATGGAGCTTTAGAGTACATGACTTCAGGTGGCCTCACTCAGCCTACCTGTCTCCTACTTTCTCCCCTACACTCTGAGGTTCCTGCAGCTCCTCCCCCTTCACCTGCAACCTTCTCTCCCTGCACCTCTCCTTCCCTTCACTTTGCTGAGCTACTGACCCCTTCCCAAATCCTACCTTGGTCCCTATCCCAGCTTTGTTATCCCTCCCTGCGTGAGGGCAGAGCTCTCTCCCTTCTGTCTCCCCAGACCCTGTGCATGAATCACAGGACAGGCAAAGGTGGGCTGGGTTTCATACCCATATCACAAAGCCTTAGCTTGCTGCTGTATTTTGGGTGTTTTGGATGTGCTTATTGATTTGGGGGAGTGAGATACTGTTGGCTGCTCTGACACCTGCAGAATTCATCTTTTAGCCCAGCAAGGGATTATGAGTTTCCTTCTCCTCTCTGAAGTCTGTCGCATATAAGTCTTAAATATAAATTGGGTGTCATAAGGCTGGGTATTTGATATGCTCACCAAGTGCCATGTTCTGTGTTTGTTTATCTCTTACTGCAACCTGGTAAAAGACAATTTATTATTCCTATTTCATAGCTAAAGGAAGAGACTGAGAGAGATTAAGCAACCTGTCTGCTCTAAATCTCTCTCTTTCTGCAGACAATGTAAGAATGTGTAATATAAATCCATAAAACCAGAATATTATACTGAGTGAAATAAGCCAGACACAAAAGGACAAATATTGTATGGTCTTAACTGATATGAACTAAATACAATTAGTAGACTTATAGAGTTGGACTATGAAGTGTAGGTTGGTGGGAGATGGAATGTAGGATAAGAAGGGGGAGACGATGCTGGATGTATATATGTTTAATAAGGTCAAATGTACATTTGTGGTAATGTTTGGACTTGATGGTAACACATTATAATGAATGTAACAAACACTGTTGATTTATGGACATGAAAGTGGCTGAAACAGAAGTCTAGGGAGATTAATGTTAGTTGAAGGACAGCTGGGGGATAATATTGGGAATGTATAACAATGATTTTGGCAGTAGAAGAGGATTGTGGTTGATAGTATTAATACTGGAATGTTCTACTACAGGGTATTGAGTGTGGTGCTACATGGGAAAAATATAACTAATGTAATTTATGGACTATAGTTAACATTGTATTGTTTTTGTAGCAAAAGGAAAGTTGGTGCTATATTAATGCTAAAGGTGGTAAAAGAAAAGAATATGCAGTTTGGTTCTGTGAGATATAAATATGTTTAAGCATTTTTTTCTCTTCATTTTTTTCGTTAATAAGGAGACCTTGACTATGTCATTTAACTAATCTGTGTTCATCTGTATATCTTTCTGAACACTAGAAGAACAAATGAGTTGGTAGTTGGAATTAGATGAGTTAAAAGTGACTGGAAATAAATTTTTAGGAGTAATGTTTCCATAACTTGTTGAGCTGCATTGTTATATTGATTTATTTTTTTGAATGTGAAATAAAGTTATTTAAAATAAATTAATTTTAAAAAGCCCAAATAGCCAAGTGGACTACAAATGAATAAGACAATCTTCTCATTATCAGATGGAAGTTTTCATAATGTATTTTTCAAAAAGATTCCATTATGAAACATTTAAACATGCAGCCCACTTCCAGGAGTGCATACATGCTCACACACACACAAGAGATTCACAACACACACACAGCACCACCACTAGAGGTAATCACTATCTGGAAAAGAGTACATACATTTCCTGTGTATGCTTTTGTGCTTTTTAACATATACATATATGCATGCATGCCACATGCAACACACATATGTGTATGCAGTATATCAAATTACTTTCTGCTTTAAATTTTTCATACATTGTATCACGCTGTACTTATGTATCCCATTACAACCTGCTTTTGCTTTTTTCATACAACATTATGTTTTGGAGATGTGCACACAGATGTTCATATTAACTCACTTTTTAAGCAGTAGTGATAACTAACATTTATTAAATGTATATCAGGCACTATGTAAACATTTTGTGTGTATTTTCTCATTTAATTCTCACAACAATGCTATGTGGGAAGTATCAATGTCACTTTTTCCAGGTAGAAGAAATTGGGATGTGGGATGGTGAAGTGACTCTCCTGAGGTCACATAGCTATTAACAGGCTCTTCAAGAGTTTGACTCTTGAATCCAGGGTCTTAATCTTTAGAACATACTCCCCCCTTGCACAGTTTATTTATCCACCCTTCCCCCTATTTAGAGAGACTTGGATATTCGGGTAGAATTTCAGAGGAAGAAGAAAGCATTTACTATTAGCCTGATTTTCCCCATCACCCCTACCAACCCACCCCACACTCCACACACACTTCATAGATTTTTCCTCTTGAGTGTAAAACAGGGGGCACCACTTCACACCCACTAGGATGGCTACTATTAAAAAAACAACAACAACAACAACAGAAAATAAGAGGTGGTGAGGGTACAGAAAAATTGGAACCTTATGCATTGTTGGTAACATTGTAAAATGGTGCATCGACTGTGGAAATGAGTTTGTCTGTTCTTCAAAAAGTTGAAAATAGAATTACCACATGATCCAGAAACCCCACTTCTTGGTATATAGCCCCCCAGTATTGAAAGCAGGAACTCGAACACATGTTTGTACACCAATGTTTATAGCAGCATTATTTACAACAGCCGTAAGGTGGAAGCAACCCAAGTGTCCATCAACAGATGAATGGATAAACAAAATGTGGTCTATACACACAATGGAATATTATTCAGTTGCAAAGAAATGAAGTTCTGATACATGTTTACAATGAGAAAGAACCTTGAAGATGTCATGTTAAGTGAAATAAGCCAGACACAAAAAGACAAATATCGTATGATCTCGCTTTTCTAAAATATCTAGAATAAGCAAATTTCATAGAGACAGAGAGTAGATTACAGGTTACCAGGGGCTGAGGTGGGGAGGTGAAGGGGGAATTATTGCTTAATGGGTCTGAGATGATGAAGAGGTTGGAGTAATGGATGTTGAGGACAGTACACATATTGTGAAAGTAATTGATACCAATGAATTGTATACTCCAAAGTGGTTAAAATGGGAAATATTGAGTTGAATTTATGTTGCTACAATAAAAAACTTTTAAAAAAATACAGAGGGCAAGTCAAGCTGAAATACAAAGGTAAAAGCTGACAGACAATCATAATCAGCCCTCAGATGTATTTTGGTGGGTTAATTTTTTTTTTAATTTGTAATCATGTGCAAGGCAGATACTGTTATTAGGGGATGCAGCAGGTACTGGGACAGATGAAGTACCTGCTCTCCCAGACCTTACACCCTGGTAATGGGGCTTATAGGATGATCAAAATGCAAAAGAAGGGCTATGCTAGGCTTGTTATTTTTCTTCCTCAGGGGATGGAAAAGAGAGGTGGAGAAATAGAGTTAGTTGCATAGCAGCTTTTCATTTCTGATCCCTATCTCTGCTCTCAGTCTTTACTGGACTGTAAGCAAGCTCTCTGAGGACTGGAGCTATGTCAGCTCATCCTTGTCATTTCAACAACACTCATCCTTGCCAGATGCACAGAGGCCACCACTAAAAGCTGTTGAGTTTTCATAATGTCTTAACACTTTTGCATTGCAGGTGACAGAAATTCCATTTGTAAAGGTTCAAGAGAAAAGAGAAATTTCTTAACTCACAAAATCAAGGAAAAGCTGAACAATCTAAGGAGCTGGAAGGCAAAAACACAGCTGGGCGATGGAACCAGCAGCTCAGAGTCTCAGCACTGCTTCTCTTCACAATTCTCACCATTGCCTCTCACTGTAATGAGAACCTTTGCCCAAATGGGATTACCCACAGTACTCACTTCCTTGGGTGGTTGTGAGGATAAAATTCATTAATACATGTAAAGCACTTACCACGGTGCTCCTGACACAGTAAATACTCATTAGATGTTCACTTCAGTTGTTATAACTTTTGTTATTATGATGATGATGATGACTGTTGACCAACTCTGAGCTTTCACTATTTTACATTTATATATTCATTTGTTTATGTGTTTATTTATTGTCTGTCTGCCCATACCCACCAGACTATAACTGCTCACCATGAGAGAAGACATTTTGTTTTATCCAATGCTGTAGCCTTGGGTCTAGGACAGTTCCTGACCCAGAGTAAGTACTTGCCCTCAGAATTCACAGCAAGACTCTCTCATCTCTCTTGATCTCAAAAGAGAAGGGTTCTATTGGACCAGCCTCAGTCAGGTGCCCACCCTTGGACCGATCAACTGAGGGCAGAAGGACAGAGTCCTGTTGCACAAAATGTCTGCCTCTTATTTGCTGTGAGGAGAGACAGGAGAAGAGTTCAAGCCCAACAATCCCATAGATGTCCACCAGAGTCCATGAGGACCTTCTCCAAATACCAAACTAGAAGCTGATAAATTTTATCTATTCTGGCTATCTCCAGGTGATCAAGAGTCTCCAAATACCCGTAAATAACTTTGTACTCTCAAGGTTGAGAAATGCCTTATATCACTGTAAAATTGTTATATGTGGTTTTGGGAGAAAAAAGGGGAGTATAGAGGAATAATTGTGGAAAAACTTCCACACTAAAAATTGGGGATCATGCCAGTTTGTCTGTGGGTTGGTTCATAAAATTATTGAATCTCATTATAATGCATTAGTGTGAAATAAGTATCACCGGACACAGACTTGAAGCTATTTTGCCAACCAAAATCTCAGGAGATTTCCCCACCTCCTCTAGCTCTTTGCCCTTGTTACAGTCATTTACTTCCCCAATGGCCTGTGATGGCTTTAAGGGATGGCTCCACATCTCATTTCTCTTGACAACTTCCCTGATACCCAGTAGTATGTTTTACAACAGTGACTCAATAAATACTTAGCTAAGGAATAAATGAAGGAAAGAATGAACACAGGTTGATCTCCACTGAGCAGTTTGTCCCAGACCCTACTCGAAGTCAAATCTCAGGTGGAGGGGGTCCTGGGACCCTTGTTTCTAAGGATGACTCCATTAGGCAATGGGAGTTCAGAAATGGCCCTCGACTAGGAGTCAAAGGTGTCGTGTTCTCCTCAAGTGTCCATCAACTGATGAAAGGATAAATAAAATATGGTGTGTGTAATACCTTTGTAAGGCAATGGAATATTATTCAGCCATAAAAAGGAATGCAGTTCTGATACATGCGACAACATGGATGAACCTTGAAGACATGTTGAGTGAAATAAGACAGACACAAAAGGACAAATATTGTAAGATCTCACTGATATGAAATAATTAGAATAAGCAGAGTCAGAATCTAGAATATAGGTTACCAGGGGACAGAGTTTCTATTTGGGTTGATCATAACATTTGGTAATGAATGGTGGTGATGGTAGCACAACATTGATGCTAATGGTGATGATAGCAAAATAATTTATAAAAATTTTAAAAAAAGCAATTACATAGGACTGTACAACACAGAGAACCCTAGTATAAATGATGGACTATAATTATTAGTACAATTATAAAAATACTCTTACATGAATTGTAAGAAATGTACCACACTACTGCAAGGTGTTAATAATAGGGTGATATATGGGAACTCTGTATTTCAAGGATTCTTTTTCTATAAACCTACAACTTAGCTCTAATTTTTAAAAAATGTGTTCTAGGTCCCGTTCTGTCCCTCACCTCATTTCTCCTCTTGGCACCCCAACACTTCTCATAAAATGAAGGGTTGCATGAGCCATTTCTAAGGTACTTTCTGGTGCCTATGAATGATATGGCCCAGGTGCAGATCTTTCAGGAGAGACAAGATCATTCTGTTCTTGCCCACAGATCCCAAATCCTAAAGACTCTTCCCTGAGACAGAAGAGAGAAAAGGGCATTTAATTAATTGCCATTAAAACAGAGACTCATCTATGAGGTCTTCAGGAGCCATGGCTCACTTTTATGCACCAAAACCACGTGCTGCTCACCTGGGCCTGAGCTCACGGATACTATGGCCTCTCAGGCACGGTTCCGGCTTGGGATACACACATTGGGAGGCTGCCAAGGGCTGCCATTTGCTCTGTGGTTTCCTTTCCATGTGCCTCTCTCTTGCTTTACCTTCCTCCTCCCTTCTTTCCTGCCTTCCATCTCTTTTCTTACCTCAGCTACAGAGGACTCAGCTAATATACCCCAATTCAGCAAGCACCCCTCCTGTGTTATTAATACCCTTTTGTCCCATGACTCCCACAGTCTGATGTTCCCCTTAGCCTGATGAAATGATAGAGGGGTTCTTCCTGACTATAGACCCCTGACCTCCCCCACACCCCAGCCCTCACATTACCCAGGCACCTAACCAGAAAGCCTTACCTCTCTCCCCTTCCCCCAGCCTATACAGGATCCAGGTGGCCTCCACAGCAAAAGAAAGCATTCTGAGCTAAATGGCTATAAATCACAAGCTCATAAATCCACTCACCCCTCCCAGTGATCAGCTCCTAGCCCTCCCTGACCTTAAGAGCCCTGCCACCCTTTGCTTCTGGTCTCTCCCTGTTGCGGTGGCCTAGAAGAAAGCCATCCTCGCCTCTTTCACATTATGTGGTGCACTTTGCACCCCTACCCCACTCTCATTTTCCTACCTCTACCCATAGGCAAGCATCCAAATGCTTTGGTGATAGAAGTTCTGAGGTGAGGGAGAGGGAAGAATGGGTGTCATATGGGGTTATTTTCGGGACATTGGAATTGTCCTCCATGACATTGCAATGACGGATACAGGCCATTATGTATTTTGTCATAACCTACAAAATTGTACGGGATCGAGTGTAAACTATAATATAAACTGTAGTCCACGGTTAGTAGCAATGCTTCAAGATGTGTTCGTCAATTGAAACAAATGTACTGCACTAATGAGGGATGTTATTAATATGGGAAAGTGTGTGTGGGGGGGTATATGGGAACCCCCATATTTTTTTTTTAAAGATTTATTTATTTATTTCTGTCCCCCACCCCCCACCCCTGCCCCAGTTGTATTTGTTTTTTGCACTCACTGTCTGCTCTCTGTGTGTTCTTCTGTGTCTGCTTGACTTTTTTTAGGTGGTACAGGGAACTGATCTGGGACCTTCCAGAGTGGAGAGAGGTGCTCAATCTCTTGCACCACCTCAGCTCCCTGGTCTGCTGCGTCTCTTGTTGTCTCTCTTCTTTGTCTCTTTTTATTGCGTCATCTCGCTGCGCCAGCTCTCTGCGCTGGCCAGCTCACCACGTGGGCCAGCTTGCTTTTCACCAGGAGGCCCCAGGAATTGACCCTGGACCTCCTATGTGGTAGACGGGAGCCCAATTGCTTGAGCCACATCTGATTCCCCCCCCCCCATATTTTTTATGTAACATTTATGTAATCTAAAGTTTCTTTAAAATTTAAAATAAAAAATTTTTTAAAATGCTTTGGTGTCCATCCTTTTGTTTGTATGATATCATGTGAAATGGATGTTAGTTTTGTGCTTACAGAGCTCATCCTAACCAGTTATTCATTTTTTTCATGCAGATATATATTTGTAAGATCCCTGGTGTGGCTGTGGGCACTGCCAGGTCTTGCTTCCAGCAGTGAGCACTGGTGAGGGGCATCCAGATTGTCTCTGACTCCGCGCCACCACCACTCAGCAATGCTGCAGTATCACCCTTCCTGCTTCCTTATGGCCCTGTGGGGGTGTTTCTTTGGAAACTATAGCCCAGAGTGGAATTGTTGTGTCTGATGCTGTGCATATACGTTCATTTTTCTGACTACTGGCAGAAGGCCCTTTGGGAGTGCTGTTCGTGTAGGGCCTGTGGCAGCCTGGCCTTCCCCTTTAATTAAAAAAAAAAAAAAATTCTCTCCCACCCCCTAAAGTCCTTGAAATTCCACCAATAGAAATCCCTTCTAGTCAAAAAGTCATTTAGGTCTTCAAGGGTTTCTCTAACAAAATCCAAATATCCCTCAGTATGAAATACGAGATGTGTTTTCCTTCTCTCTGGTTTTTATGAAGATCAAATAAATAACTCATCAAAAAAGTGCCTAACCCAAGTGCTTGCACATTCATGAGTGCTCAATACATTTTGATTTCTTTCCTTTTTTCGCATACAGGAGCTGGAAAAAAAGAAAACGTGAGCAACACCTGGCAGGGAGCGCAATGGGGAGGGGAGGAGATTGGGTACCCCCCAGAGCCCAGCTGCCCCCGCAGCAGCATCATCTTCATCCTGGCAATGGTTCTATGGGGCAGACCTCACCTGAATGCTCCTACTTCAACCCCACCTCCCCCTGGAGCAGGCCTAAGAAGCCCTGGAGGGCTTGTTAGAATCCAGAAGCCTGGGCCCCACCCCCAGGAGTTTCCGACTCCGGAGGTCTGGGTGGTGCCTGAGAATTTTTGCATTTCTCACCATTCCCAAGCTGTGCTGATGCTGCTGGCTGGGGCACCGCCCTGCACCACCTCATCTCCTTCCCATAACTCTTCTTTAGACAGACAGAATATGACTTCAGGCATCCAAAATGAGGCCGAGGCAGACCTCAACTATGTGAACAAGCCCAGATGCACCCTAGGATTTCATTTGATATATGATTTTAATACGAACACTTGGCAAATGGATTTTTATTTTTGGATTTCAGGCTGGATGGACCAATTCACCTCCCGTGCCCTTGCTGAGCCTGAACTCTCTTTTCTATGTTTATTTTCCTACAGGGATGTTTTCTGACAAGACAGCTCACCTTTGGAACCTTCCCATCTGATGCAGCTATTTTGAGCTGTACCCTGGGGCTCCATGGCCCTCTCTCTCTTATCCCCACAGTAGGTCAGAGCTGGGGGAATCAGAAGGAACATGGATTCCAACCTCTTCAGTTTACAGAAACAAAGTCCGTTGCCCAAGCCATTAAGAAAGAATCCACATGGGAAGAATAATAAAACCCAGGACTGAAGTCTGGAGGGGACCTGGGTTTGAATTCAAATCTCTGCCACTCCCCATGGACCTGACCACCAGGCCCATGGCAGGGGTCAGTCTCTGCAAGCCTCTATTTCCCCTCCACAGAATGGGCGCCAAGGGGCCTGCCCACCTCTCTCATAGGATCGACGAGAAGCTCAAGTAAGACACTGTGTGTGAAAGCCCTTTACAAGGAGGTTTGATGAGGGCTGGACCAAAATGGGAACCCCGTCTTTCAGATCTCCTAACTTTTAGCACCACCCTCCTCTCCTCACTTCACAGAGAGAAGCTCTGCCTCCATCGCTTTTTACAGACTGGAATTCTGGGTAAGATTTCAACAGATAAAGATCTCCATAATTAACCAAAGGAAGAGAGCCACTTTCCAGCTTGTACATTCTATGATTTTATAAAAATCTATGAGAGGAAATTCTTCAAGCCACTCCAGGGTATGGGGTTATCAGGGTGTGGTCAAATAATAAACCCATGATACCACAGCTCCTTCAGGCAGATTCTCTGGAACACCACTGGTCAACGAGAGGTCAAGGTGGAAGGAGAAGCCAAATCGCAGACGGCCCATCCCCAGATGCCTCAGGCCCCAGTGGTGGCCCATGACAGTTCTCAGAGCTGAACAGGGCTATCCAAGACTGACCTGTCCACAGGCCCCAGAGTGGCCCCTCTGCCCAGCGGGTCAGGCCTTGAGCTGCCCTCCTCATGGCTTCTGGTCCCCATTACTGGATAGAGTCTCTGGGCCCTGCAGCCAACCCCCCTGCTCCTCTTTCAACATCTTTACCTTTCCCATGTCTGTTTTCCCTCTCAGAAAACAGAAGTGCTCTATGTTTGCTTGAAATACTAATTTGAGTCATGGTAACATAAAGCAAGTATATTTATTACACATCATCTCATATTTCTTTTCTTAATCTACATCTTTCACTCCTTTTGATTTCATGATATAACTGGAACCCTGAGAACACGGTAGAAATGTGCAGTGTTTGCCTACAGTTGCCCTGCATGAATGCGGAGCTGTCTCCACTGTATTATATCTTACTGCCAATTGAGGCTAATAAATAAAACTTATCATTTTCACTCCCTAACCCAGAATTACTCAAATATGTTCTTGTCAAAATAACCTGTGTTGAACAAGCAGTGGTAAAAATGGTTATTTTTCCCCCTTTAATCAAGAAGAATTTTATTTCCTGGAGCATTGAATAGCAACAATACAATCAGAGCTCAGAGAAGCACTTACTCTTATTTCATGCAGCTCCTTGAGCCGCTCTCATTTTCCCACTTCTGGAGCCCAATTATCTCTCTGTGGTCAGGTCAGAATTTTTATGAGTTTTATTAAAGTCTTATGAAATCCAGGGCTCAAGGAGGGAGTACAAGGTCACCTTCTCAAAAAGTCACAGATCAGAGCAGAGGTTAGAGTGAATATCTTGTGATTCAACCTGGTAATATTTGTGAGTAAGCTTCATGAAATCATGTTGTCAATGCATCTATTCATTTTAATTAAGAATCCAAAATATATGTGACTCTAATTTTGTGCAACTGGACCTAAAAAAAAAAAGAGTCACTTTCAAAGGTAGGTAGGTTACATCACAGATAACATGACTTGAATGGAAAGCAGACATGAAGAGTATGAGTTAAGAGTCTCTATGTGTGTGCCTGCTATATAGATCAATATGTAAACACTATGTTTTGTGGCCTGATTCTATATACCTATACCTAGCTCTGTTTGGCTTCATCATCTGTCACCTCCTACACCTGCCACCACCAACACCATTAAAAAAAAAAAGAAAAAGAAATCCCAAGACATGGATTTTGGTGCATATAATTTACTTGAGAGGTGATTGCTGGAAGCATGGTAAGGAACTAGGAAAGTAAGGTAGGGAAGGAAGAAGAGTTAATTAAAGGAACATTAATTAGCAAGTTACCACTGTGGATGGCTAAGACTCAATCCTACAACTGGAGCCCTGAGAGCTTTTCTAGAACATAGTTGAGGGGTAGAAAGCAGGGGTCCTCATTGGCTAAGGGTCACTCCTCAGGCATTCCCTTCCTGGAGCTTCCTGCCTGCCCTACCCGTGGGTTGACCACCCTCCAGCATACAGAACAAGTCCTTAGGCAGGGAGGCTCAGATCCTTCTGAGCAGGCCTAGGAGGTTCAAGCAGAGGCACTGGTAGCATCTGCTAAAGAGGTCCTCCATCTGCGGCTAGCATAAGTGATCTGGTCTGGGTGCAAGCTGGGGTCTGGTGGCCCTGCCTTCACATGGACAGGCTTAGAAATGGTGGCCATCAACCAAAGTTTGGAAGAGATAATGAGGAGGAGCAAAATCAATCTTCCTTTTTTACAGGAAATGGTAGAGTCCTAAAGAGCCAAGCTACATGATGAAGATCTAGTCACAAACCCAGTGCCTGTTTCAGAAATGGCCTGTTGATTTTGGGCAAAAGAAGCAAAAGGTTATTGGAGGCATTTGTGAGCCTGGTCTGGTTAAACTAGAAGGTGTAATCTTTCCATACCCTCATCCATGTTCCCATGGATGCTAGTAACTAGGGTGATGAGGGATTGGAAATCAGCTTCCACCCCATTGGTGCCCAATTTGAGGCATTAAGATGACATGATCTGTAGTAATTTAACAGATAGACTCACACATCTCAACTGGTTGACCAGTACTCAAATTTTCAGGGGTGGAAAAGAAACCTACCAAGAGACCTACCATCTACCATGATAGATAGATGATATCTACCATCAACTCCATAGGCCATAGATATACCAACTAAAAATGCCCTCATTCATTTCAGCAAAGAAGTGTTAGCTAGAACACAAAAATTATGAGCAATAAAAGAAAAGTGAAAAATTGGACTTCATCAAAATTCAAATTTCTGCTCTTTGAAAGATACTTGTAAGAAAATGAAATGACAAACGAGACTGCAAGAAAATAATTTGCAAAAAAATTATCTGATCAAGGATTTTTATCCAGAATGTATAAAGAACTCTTTCTCACAGCTCAAAATAAGCAAATAAATACTAATTTTTTAAAAATGGTCTTTCTTGTACTTCCAGGAAGATAGAATTGAAATGATTTTCCCTATTCTGTATGCTAAGTACTAATAAAAACTCTATAAATTATATAAAATAAACATAAGAAGGCTCTGAAAAGTAGAGAAAAGGCAAACTGGCTAGGGACCTCAACCCAAGGAATGACACTGGAGTGAGCTTCTTCAGTTTCTTGTTGCCTCATGTATCACAGATTTGGAGCTGAACAAGCTAGCAACTTGGAAACACCAACAAATAGAGACAAAAAAAAAAAAAAAATCACATAAAAGCCTTCACTTTCTAGTCAGAACCAAGAAAGGGGCAACAAAGTAAAACAGAAAACATTTAGACAATAACTGCTGTACCTCAAACAAATTCCATAGGAAAAACTATAGACCCACCTTTACCCCTACCCATGTCAGTAAAGGCCAAGAGGGGAGCCTAGAACTTCACAGGATGGCATCAGAGAAGTATGAGTAGGGAGAAAAGTATTTTATCAGGCAGGGACAAGCCTGCCCCACACAAGATGTCAGTGGAGGCCACATGGGGAGCAGTAACAAGGCACCCCTAACTTCCCAGCCATGAAGATATCTGTGGAGAACTCACACTTCCACCCTACAGTTATGAGAAGAGCCCCCTATCAGGGGTCAATGGAAGCTGAGTGGGAACATGGGTTTCAACCCTAATTAACTGTAATAAGGTGGCAACCTCCCTTCCTCTGCCACAGTGATGTCAGGGAAAGCCAGCTAAAACAAAAGACTTAAATAAGATCCAGAATCTTATAAAAGAATACCTAAAATGTCCAGATTTTCATAAAAAATAATTCAAAATATCAAGAAACAGGAAGATATCAAACTGAATAAAAATATAAACCCTATATGCCAATACTGATTTGATGAACATATTAGAATTATCTGACCAATATTTTAAAGCAGCCATCATAAAAATGCCTTAAGAAGCAATTATGAACACACTTGAAACAAATGAAAAAGGAGGACATCTCAGCAAAGAAAGAGAAGATATAAAGAAGAAGCAAATGGTAATTTAGAACTCAAAAATACCATAACCCAAATAAAAACTCAATGGAGGACTCAACTACAGAAGACAGGGAACTACAGAAGAGAGGGAAGGAATAAGTGAACTGTAAGATACAACAATACACTACAACCCAAGAGGGATGTGCATAGATCATCTCCCCGTGTCGGCCACGGATCAAGACTCCCTGGCCGTGGGAGACCGGTGCCCATGGCTGAGGCTGACCTTGCTTTGTCTCTTCTCTGTGTGAGTAAACATTGTTCCACCCAGTGCCTGTGTGAATCATGCTTTTGTTGGCAACCCTGACACCTGCAAACCATGGAGTGGTTTGGACCCTAGAACTGCTGTTCCTGGTCACATTGTTATGCTCTTTGCTACTTTCCATTTGGTAAGACTCTTCCCCTGGAGGTGGTAATAGGTGTCTCTTTCTTCCATGGTCTCAAAGGAAACTTTAAAAAATATATTAAATGGAAAGAAAATGCAAATACAATGTGAGACACAACTAAAGCAAAGCAGAAAGAAAATGTATAGCACTAAATGCCTACATTAGAATAAAGAAAAAGTGTCAAATCAATAATCTAAGTCCCATCTTGAGAACCTAGAAAAAGAGCAAAATAAACCCAAAGCGAGAAGAACTAAGGAAATAATAGATATAAAAGCAGAAGTCAATGAAATTGAAAGCAATAGAAAAAACCCATGAAACAAAAGGCTGGTTCTTTGAAAAGCTCAATAGTTGAAAAATTTCTAGCAAGACAGACATAAAAAGAGAAAACACAAATTACCAATTTTTCAGGAGTGAAACGGGGGACTTCACTAGAGAAACTACAGATATACCTTGGAGATATTGCAGGTTTGGTTCCAGAGCACCACAATAAAGCAAGTATCACAATAAAGCGAGTCACACAAATTTTTTGGTTTCCCAGTGCATATAAAAGTTATGTTTATACTGTACTGTAGTCTATTAAGTCTGCCATAGCATTGTGTGTTTTTAAAAAGTACATACCTTATGCAAATATTCTCGCTGTCCTGATTTTGTGATAATCAGGGTAGGCTAAACATTTGCTGTATTAGAAACCATGCATGTGTCCCCAGACCTAGTTTTTCTCTCTAGGTCTGGTTTTAGAATGCTGGTGATAAACAAAGCCTGATTTATTATATGACCATCCTGTATGGGAAATGACTGTAATTCTAGGTATCTTTGGTCAACCTTAAGATATATAGCAGGGGGAGGATGTGGCTCAAATGGTTGGGTGTATATCCCATGTGGAGGGACCTGGGTTCGATCCCCAGGACCTCCTGGTAAAATAAAGAAAAATATAGAAGGTGCGTGGGCGCACCGTCAGGCCCAGCGAGCGGGTGAGCTCCCTGGCCCCGCCAAACCAAGCAGCAAGATGATGATGTAACAGGAGAGAGACACAGAGGAGAGCCAAGACAAAATGCATCAAAAAACCAGGAACTGAGGTGGCACAGGTGGCAGAACGCCTCTCTCCCATATTGGAGGCTTCCTGGATCGAATCCCAGTGAAGACAGGAGGAGAAGGATGAGAGGAGAGGGCGGGAAACAGACAGACACAGAGAATTGCCCAGCGAATGGACACAAAAACAGCAAAAAAACGGGGGGGTCGGGGGGGAGGGAGAGGTTAAAATGGATAAAAAGTAAATAAATAAATAAATAAATAAATACATAAATAAATGCAGTGGAAACAAACAAACAAAAAAGCACATACCTTAATTAAAATGTGACACAGAGACATGAAGTGAGCACATGCTGATAGAAAAATGACGTTGATAGGCTTGCTCAACATAGTGTCATCACAAACCTTCAATTGGTAAAAAATGCAATATC
>JAKSZT010004976.1:9693410-9723299 GCA_026826555.1 Tolypeutes matacus
GGGCCACATCAATAGGGCACTGAACCCCGCCCCTTGGTGGGTGGGAAATCAAAGATAAAAGACATGGCAAAGGACAGGGTTGGAGTTTTGATGCTGGAGTTCTGATGTGGAGTTTTAATGCTGGAGCCCAGGGAAGTAAGCACACAGAGGAGCTTGGTCATGAGGAAAGAGAGAAGGCCCCAGGAAAAGAGAAATGCTGTTGCATGATAATTCACAGCTGGCCTTGTGGAGAGAGGCAAAGCCTAGGGAGCCTCATAGTCTACAGATGACCTTGTGGAGGAAACAGAGGAGCTGAGCCTGGAGAGAAACGGAGCCCTGGGAAGAGAGGAACCCAAGAAGCCTGAACCCTGGTAAATGTCAGCAGCTGTCTTGCTCCAACATGTGGCAACAGACTTTGGTGAGGGAAGAAACTTATGCTTTATGGCCTGGTAACTGTGGGTTTCTACCCCAAATAAGTACCCTTTTATAAATGCCAACTGATTTCTGGTATTTTGCATCAGCACCCCTTTCGCTGACTAATACAGTAGAGAAGGAAGTTTAGAGTTTTGGATTCTGGAGCCTGGGAAGTAAGCACATAGAGGAGCAGAGCAGCTGAGCCCAGAAAGAATCGAGCCCTGGGGAGAGAGATGAGCTTTTCACCTGATAGTCTACAGCTGGCCTTGTGGAGCTAGCAGAACAGCTAAGCCTGGAGAGAGAAAAGCCCCAGGAAGAGAGGAACCCATGAAGCCTGAACCCTCACAGACATCAGCAGCCACCTTGCCCCAACATGTGGCAACAGACTTTGGTGAAGACTTGTTTTATGGCCTGGTAGCTGTAAGCTTCTACCCCAAATAAATACCCTTTATAAAAACCAACTGATTTCTGGTATTTTGCATCAGCACCCCTTTAGCTGACTAATACACACAATAAAGCAAAGTGCAATGAAATGAGCTATGCCTGTACAAATATCAAAAGGATAATAAGAGAATATTGCAAACAACTCTAGAAACATAAACTCAATAATTTACATTAAATGGATTAATTCCTCAAAACACATCAACTTCCACAACTCATCCATTATGAAATAGATAATTTGAGTATCTCTATAACTATTAAGGAAATTGAATTCATAATTAATAAACTACCAAAAAAGAAATCTTCAGGCTCAGAGTTTCACTGGAGAATTCTACCAAATGTTTAAATAAGAATTATTTAAGAATTTCCAGAAAATGGAAGAGGAGGGAATACTTCCCAATTCATTTTGTGAAGCTATTATTTCCAATTACAAAACCAGACAAAGAAAATATAAAAAGAGAAATTACACACCAATGTCCCCCAAGAATGCCAAAATCCTTAACTAAATATTATCAAATAAAATACAAAAAATGAATTATAAAGATAACTGTACACAATGAGCAACTGAGGTTTATTTCAGGGATACTAGTTTGGTTCAATATTTGAAAATTTGTTAATGTAATCCTCAATATAAAGTAAATAAGAAAACTCACATTATAATATCACTTTTGATGCAAAAAAAAAAAAAGCATCAAATACAATACTTAACACCCATTCATGATAAAAACTCTGAGAAAAGTAGGAATAGAAAGGAACTTCTTCAACTTGTTAAAGAACTCCTAAAAAAACCTACAGCTAATATTACACTTAATGATGAAAGTCTAAATGCTTTTTCCCTAACATAGAAAACAAAGCTTGGACACCCATTCTCACCACTCTCATTCACACAGTGCTAGAAATTCTAGCCATGGCTAGGTAGGAAAGTAAGATTGGATTGAAATTGCCCCTACTTGCAGATGAGATGATTGTTTCTTGGAAATACAAAGGTATCTACAAAAAAAAAAAAAAAAATCACTCTAAGAAATAATAAATAAGCTCAGCAAGTTTGCAGGATATGAGAGAAGCATATGAACACGAAACTTATTTTTGTATACTAGCAATGAACATGTAGACATTGAAATTTAAAATACAGTATCATTTAAAAATCACTCAAAAATTGAAATATATAAGTGTAACTCAAACATTGATAGGACTTGTGTGCTAAAAACTACAAAATACTGATTTTTAAAAATCAACAAAGATCTAAATAAATGGAAAGACATACCATGCCCATTGATTAGAAGAACCAACATAGGAAAAATGTTAATTCTCCCCAAATTGATACACAGGTTTAACACCATTCCTATTGAAATCCCAGCAAGAATTCTTGTAGATGTAGATAAGATTATTATAAAATTTATATATAAAGGCAAGAAAACTAAAACAATTTTGAAAAATAAGAAGAAAGTGGGATAAATCAGTCTATCTAATTTCAAGTATGATTATATAGCTACAGTAATCCAGACTGTCTGGTATTGGCAAAAGTCTGGATACATAAACCAATGCAACAGAAAAGAGAACCCAGAAATAGACACTCACAAAAGTATGTGCAACTGATTTTTGACAAAGATGTAAAAGGAATTCAATGGAAGAATTTCAATAAATGATGCAGGAACAATTGGACATTCATAAGCAAAAAAAGTAAACTTAATCTAAGTCTCACACCTTATACAAGAATCAACTCAAAAAGAATCATTGATTTAAACATGAAACATAAAACTTTCAGGAAAAAAGAAATGGAGAAAATCTTCAGGATCTAGGGGCTAGGCAAGGAAATCTTAGACTGTATACCAAAAACATGATCCATAACAGGAAAAACTAATAAATAGGATTTCATCAAAATAAAAAATTTTCACCTTTGAAAGATGCTGTTAAGAGGATGAAAAGACAATCTACAAACTGGGAGAACATATTTGCAAGCCCCATATACAACACAGAACTAGTATCAAGAATATGTACCAGGACCTCCCAGTAAAAAAAAAAAAAAAAAAAAATTACAGTGGTCTATCATCAAAAATTAGAATAGTGCTCACATATGGTGATTCTTGCAATGCAAGAAATTATAACAATGAGGTGGAGCCAGTGGCCACTTGACAGTTTTTTGGGTAGGGAGGGGATGAGCAGTTGAAATACAGGGGCTTCTTTGGGAGTTGGAGGTTGTCCTGAGTACTGTTGTGGCAATGGATGTAGGCCATTTTAAATCAGCACACACCACTCAGAACTGAGTGGGAGAGAGTGTGGTCTACAGTGTGAACTGTGGTCTATGGTTGGTGGCAAGGCTCCAGGAGGTGTAAGTTCATTGAGGTTGGTGGGCCACACTATGGGAGATGTTTGTGTTGGATGTGGTGGGAGGTGTGGGAGGTGGGCAACATGGGAATCCGAGTGAGTTCCGTATAATATTTTAGGTAATCTAAGCACCTCTTAAAATATATGTATATATATATATAAAAAATAACATTTTTGTAAGCAAATACACATATATGCATATATATTTATATATCATTTTACAAATGTTTGTATGTATTGTGAGAATTTTGATTTTTACCCATAATAAAAAAAAAAAAAAAAATTAGAATAGTGCCCAGCATGTAAAACACTCTTTATTAAATATTAGTGCTTTTTTTTTTAAGGAGGTACTGGAGATTAAACCCAGAACTCAACCACTTGTGCTACATCCACTCCCCTAAGTGTTAGCTTTAACTTCCCATTATTTGAAACGAACTATTTCCTTCTTTTTTTAGTCATTTATCACATTCTAATTATTATTATAGATTTAGAGTGTATTTTGATATCTGTTAAGGCAAATTCCTCACTCTTTCTTTCAAAAAAATTATTTTAGCTCATATTTACCTTTTCAATAATTTTTTATCACCTTATCAAGTTTAAAAAAATTGGGTTGGGCTATTTATTGAAGGACATTGAATTTTAGATTAAGTTGGGCATATTTGGCATTATTCCAATACTGAGTCTTCTCATCCAGAACCCAGTCTCTTCATTTAATGCAAGTCTTTTCATGTTCCACAATAAAGTTTTATTGTTTTCTTTAAAAAAAAAAAAAAAAAAAGAATATGTAAAAAAAAACTCTCAAAACTCAACAGTAAAAATTACAAACAATCCAATTAGGAAATGGGCAAAAGATGTGGAAATAAATGGATGAATTTTGGTAATAACAGCAAACTTTGTGACATTCTAACTTGTCCCATACTCATTTCCCTCTCCCCAGCTCAATGGTAGGTTTGAAAAACAATGGTCTCTCAATCACAATAGCTGTGAGCACTAGTAGCCTAGGAGCTACTGGAGGTGGATGCCTGGGTTCAGAGCATGGCAAGAGCTCCCTCCCCAGAGAATATCATTATTTGACCTGTCTGGCCACAACTTGGAAAAGTACCGTTTTGCAGGGTTTGTCATTCTTTTAGCTAACTCAGAACTCCTTTAAACAGAGCATTTGTTTAAAAACAAACAGCAGGTTCTACTTTGGGCATGTGAGGAGGTCCCAGGACCCTTCTACCCCCTCCAGAGAAACTGGTGAAAAATGTGAAAAAGTGACCATTTAAAATCTCTGGTAATGGTCCTAAAGGCATAAAGCAAATGAAAAAACATTTATTCAAGAAAATCTGCTAACAATAACAGTCTGTGGTATTTGAACTAAAACCCATTCCTCCCTCCCCACTGCCGGCTCAGTAAGATAGAAATCACTCCAGAGTGGTGCAACCAGGAACACAGGGCTGGCTCCCCACAAACTCGCAGTAGGAGGCCTATCATCCTGGGAGGGGCAGAATGTCAGCTTTTCTCTGCCTGCTTCCAGCTACCCGTAACTAAGGCTAAGTTCTGCATGAGTGTGGTTGAGAGGTTGGGACTCCCTTCTTCAGTCCAGCCTCCACTCATGGAATGGAGGCTCTACCTTGGGTGCTGCACAGGTAAGAATACCTGGGCCCTGAACACCCTTGTCCCAGCTCCTAAGGCTGAGGTTCTATGATGAGAAAACCTACTGTGCTTCCCTCTACCCACCACTCAGCCCCCAAAACACGGGTGTCACCCAGAGAGAAGCAGGCCATTGACCAGCTCCAGAGCTGTTGGTTGGAGATTTTGTCTTGGAGGTCGGGGTTGGGGTGGGAGGAGAGAAGTAGGCACTAAAACAGAGAGAGCTCTGAATCTATTTGGAAAAATTTCAAAGTCTCCCCGCCCCCAATGACATCATTTGCAAGAGTGTGGAGAAGTTCGAGCCTAAGGGCGCTCTCAAAAAACGTGGAGATTTTGATGAAGAACTATTGGGAGGACAATGATAGATTCCTTGGTGATAAAGGCCAAACAGCAGGCTGGCTACTTTGAGTGAGAGAGAACTAGGGAAAGACAGCTGGAAGGAGTCCTCCTGGAGTCATAACAAGTCTGAAACACTGCTCACTTCAAAGGAGCCCAAATCTGATTGGATTAGTCCCTAGGACAATTTAGGCCCGTGGGCATTGTTGAAAACAACAGAGCAATCAGCTTCAATGTGTGGTCTGGGAGAAAAGACATAGTCAAAGAAAGTCTTGCCCAAAACACAATCATGCCAGGAGCGGTCCAAGGCTTTGGTTCCTGAGAAGCAACATCAGAGGCTTCGCCCTCTGGAGAAGACCTAGACTTCACTAAAGTAATCCAGCCAGTCACTAAATAAATAAATACACAAACAAATAACAATTACATGAATTGGGAGAGGGGAGGCGGGAACCAGTACCCTGAAGGGCTACAAAGTATTGTCTAAAATATCCAGCTACCAACAAAAAACTTCGACAAAGAATTTCATGGTATGTAAATTATATGCCAATAAAGCTGTTATAAAAATGTATAATTAAAAGAAAATGAACGTGCAGAGCATTAGCAAATAGGGACATATCTTTATAAAAAGGGAGAGAGTAATAATTAAGAGTTTACTTGCAAATGCATCAAATATCTCTGGAAAACAACATTAAGCACTAGAAACACTGGTTGCCTTCAGGGAGGGGAATTGGGTGAAGCAGGGACAGGAGTGAGAAGGGGACTTTTCAATCCATACCTTTTTGTACTTTCTGAATATTGAACCATGTAAATGTATGACATATTTAAGATTAAATTTACGAAGATAAAAATAAAATCCGAAACACTGAAAGGTGTTCATACATGTGTATCTATCCATCATGGATTAAGGGCAGTCCTGGGACATGGGCTGGATGGGGACATTACATCCCACACACCTCCAGAGCATCTCCAGTGGCTTTTAAGTCGTTCCCCAAAGAAAAATCACAAGTACATTAAAAGTGTGCAGAGGATACACAGATGTGGAAATGAGTGCTGGCTCCACACAGCCTACAAGATAAAGCCCAATTTATGAAGAAATTCACTGCCCTTTACCAGCTGACTACCACCCCTTTCCATCCTGTCAACAGCTGAAACACCCCACTTTACAGCTCCTCGCAATGATTTGTCTTTGCCTATTCCTCCCTTTTTATTAATAAGTGGCTTCACCACCTAGCTGAAACAGCACCTATTCCATGAGGTCTTTCCTAATTCCTGCCCCAATAATTGCAATGAATCATTCCACCCTTTTGCAATGAATCATTCCATCTTTTTCTATGATAGCTCCTAAATACTCTATTATTTAAAATGTTTGCTTGGCTGCCTGTCTCTTCCCCGAGATCTCTTGAAAGCAGAAAGTGTATTATTCTTTCTTACATCCTAAATTGGAGAGAGGAAGTTGTGGATAGTGGGATTTAATAAAATTCAGTTCAGTTGCTCTGAATTGGGCAGGGTGGACTCTAAGTGTGTAAGGGATAACTAAGGGAGAGGGCGTCATGAATCCAGGACTGTAATAAGGTCACTTTGAGAAACAAGGTGAATTGCTTCCTCTTTTTCCATTCTGAAGCATTCTGAATGTCAGGAAGGCAGATGTGTGTACTGCGAGGGAAATGCCACTTGACACATCCAAATTTAGACACAGAATTTATACCCCAGAGAGAAGGCCCTCCTAATGTCTGCATTTGTCCTGAAAAAGCTAAGGGTGGTATGTTTCCTGGCAAAGCAACTCAAATCGATGCCCCAAATTGCAGCTGTTATCCAAAGCTTTGCATCTAGAAAAGTTAAACACCTTCAGACACAAAACACAGATGGGAGAGAGAAGTCAACTTCAACAACATTGCATCTGCAAGACAAAACAGGGCAATCCCAAAGCTTAGGCTAAAGAAGGAGCTGCAGTGAGAAGGTGCTGAAACTGAGAGATCAAGTGGAAGAAAGAATTTCAGAATAGGAATGTACAATTGACAATCTGCAAGTAGCACTTACTGTAAGATTCATTGCATCACTGAATTTTAGAGCTAAAAGTACCTTAAAGATAAAATGTCCAGCCCGGAAATCGTATAGATAAGGAAAATGAGAAGTAAGACAATAATAATAATAGCAAATATTTATTGAGCACTTATAGCTGAGCATGTCCTATGCTGAACTCTTTAACATTAGCTGAATTAAGTCCAACAACCAAGAAGTCAGTATGAATATTCCCATTTAACAGATGAGAAAACTGGGAATCATAGGGATTCAGAGGCATCTAAGGGGGCAATTATTTGGCTACAAACCCAGGAACTAAGTTCTCTGAGTCATCTGTTCACTTACTACTGTGCAACTCTGTGCCTCACACTGGAATAAAATAGTTTTAAAAAATTACATAGTGAGAATTTTCTACTTGGTATTGTAGATTTTAGATAATTAAGATGTGGCACCAACATGAGACCCACAGTGGCATAGCTAAAGCCCTGAAATGGATCCTGGAATTGGCAAGTACATGTACAATAAAGCAAGTATCAAAACAATGAGAAAGAAAGAATGATTCAAACTGCTGTTTAGCCCTGGACTATAGTTAATAGTACAATCATAAAAATGTACTGTCATCAATTGTAACAAATGTTCCACATCAACGCAAGGTGTTAATAATAGGGTGGTATATGGGAATCCTGTATTTTATGTTTGATTGTTCTGTAAACCCACAATTTCTCTAATAAAGAAGAAAAAAAGAAAAGAAAAGAAAAGAAAAAGGACAGTTGCAAAAAGAAATAAAAAATACAACTGGTGATTAGAAGATAGCTATTTGGGAAAAAAAATTAGTTTATCATGTCACACCTCACACAAAATAAATACTAGATGGATAAAAGGATTAAAGCAGGGGAGCACATATAGCTCAGTGGTTGAGTGCCCGCTTCCCATGTACAAGGTCCCGGGTTCAATTTCCAGAACCTCCTAAAAAAAAAAAAAAAAAAGTTAATGCAAAAGAAAATAAACTATTTTATATTCCAAAAGAAACTATCTCATTGATCTTAGGATAACAGCTGACATTTTTCAGTGTAAAAGCAAAGCAAGATAACAAAAAGAAGTCTGCTAGATTTCATGAAATTTTTTAAAGTAGGTTTATTCATTTCAAAACTAAAAATAAATTATAAAGGCAAATGACAACCTAGGGAAAATATTATAAGAAATATCATAGACAATTAATTAAAGGTTATATGTAGATATCTATATTATTTATTTTAAAATTGAGCAAAAATTATGAACATATAATTTAAAGAAGAAATCTAAGTGGCAAAAAAAGCATATGAAAAAATAAATCATAACTCCAAAAATTAAAATACAACAAGGCTATTATTTTCCATTTATCAACTGTCAAAGATAAAAAGTAAATTATATTACTCAATCCTGATGAATGCGGCATGAAACTCATTTTCATATTGGTGAGAGTGTGAATGAACATGGCTTGTCCGGAAAGCAATTTGGCACTGTGAACTAGAGCCTTAAGATGTACACACCCACTTAGCAAGTGTTTTCCAGCCCTTGCTACATGCCAATTTTCCAAGACTGGTGAAACAGCAAATTTTTTTAAATATAAAAACAAGGCACCCCTCAGACCTGATAATTGTTTTTCTGAGGCTCTAGTCTAATAGGAAAAAAAGAAAAAAAAATAGACATGCAGAAAAGATTGACAGAAAATGTTAAATCACAGCAGTATGTATAATGTCAAAAATTAGCTACAACTTAAATATTCAAGAAAGAAGAAATGGCTAGTTTAATAAAGCTATAGTACCATATGAAACATATTTTGGCCATATTTGGTTGCTAAAACAAATACAATGCAATGGATTGGTTTAAAAAAAAAAAACAGGAATTGATTGGTTCACAGTTTTGAGGCTAGGAGAAGTCCCAAAATCAAGGCATCGTCATATGATGCTTTCTCCTAGAAGACTTTAGCATTCTGGGGCTGGCTGACAGCAACCCTTTGTCCTTGGCTTTTCTGTCACTTGGCAATGTATATGACAGCCTCTCCTGGCTTCTCCTTTCTCTTCTGGGTGTCATTGACTTCCAGCTTCCAGCTGCTCCCTGTGGCTTTCTCTCTGTGAATTCGAACTTCATTAGCTTATAAAGGACTACAGCAATAGGATTAAAATCCATAGTTGGGCCACACATTAACTGAGGTAACCTCATCAAAAGGTCCTATTTACTATGGGTTCACACCCACAGGGACGGATTAAGACCAAGAACAAAATTTTCCCAGGTACATAGCTCCAAGCCACCACAGCCCTTAACTGATTTTTTAAAAATGTTAAAAGGGGGGAGCAGATATGGCTCAAGCAGTTGGGCACATGCCTCCCACATGAGAGGTCCCGGGTTCAGTTCCCGGTGCCTCCTAAAAGAAGATGCACAGACAACAGACCGACGAGGCAGCCATCAGGGGAGGTGCAAGGGTGGAAAAAGATATTTCATTAAAAATTTTAAAAAAATGTTAAAGGGCACGCAGAAACGTTGATGCTATAACTCTTCAAGTTAAAAAAAAAAAAAAAGAAAGCTGCAAATTACTTAATTGAGATCATGGTTTAGATGTAGTTTTACATCCTGCTTTTGATCTGTGCATTTATTTATTCAACTGTTATCTCTTGGTGGTAGGATAATTAGTGATTTAGAATTTCTTCTATGTTTTTCTGATTTTTCTAAATTTTCTGTTGAGCATGTATCACTTTTATAATAAGAAAAAAATTAAACATAGGTAGCAACTCTCTTTAAAGTTTTTTGAGGAACAGTTATGCAGCACTGAATTATGTTACCCTAAATGTACAGGGAATATAGTTTTGTGCTTCTATTTGCCAGTTCGGTTCTACTAAAAATCTGGGCAGACAGTCTAAGGCAAACTCTTAAGAAATGCAAATTGTACTTCCTCATTAAGCCACTTCACCTACATTTTAATTACATGAAACAATATTGCATTCTATGTACCAGTATTGTTTTCGAATGTTACCAAAAGGTATTGAAAGTGTCCCGTGTCCTTTAGCCATGTTCTAAGTATTCTCCTGGCTGAGGAATGAGAAGACCTCTCAGACCAGCACTTTTAAGCTCTTGGTTCTATTTTTTTTTTTTTTTAAATATAAATTAAGGGTTTATTACAAAATGCAAAATGTTAAATTTCTCATTGTCAGTAATTCAAAAAAACAAGGTTTTGAATCCTGGGTGATGAAATTGGGGCCCAGACACAGGTGTGTGGGCTGGGGGCCAAAAGCCAAGCTCAGGAGCGGGCCGACAGGCACTGGTTCACAACCTCCAGCAGGTGGGTGTTCTCCAGGGCAGCTGCTACCCTCTCCTTATCCGCAAGCTGCTTGTTCACTGCATGTTCTGAGGCATGGGTCCCTGGAGTAATATGCACATCCATCTTAAAACGCTGGGGAAGGGAGCGTAGAAGCTTGACTTTGATGGACAGGCCAATAAGGGTGGCCATGCTGCAGTGCGGAATGGTGGGTGTGAAGGCCACAGCCACTGTATTCTTGGGGTCGCTCACCTGAACCCGGACTTGCTCCATTACGTTCAATTCTTCCAGCGTCAGTGGATGCTCTGGGTCATGGATGGAGCGAATCAGATCGAAGATCTCGCGCGCATCTATGCAGTCTGGAACCTGCTCGTCCTCCTCGCCCGCAGTCACAGGCCGCTCCCCAGAGCGCTCGTAGATGAGGGGGTTAGCGTTCTCCAGGAGGCCGACCCCGACGCCGCCGCCGCCCACCATCGCCGGACGCCCTTGGTTCTGACTATTAATAGATATTCCGCATAACAGCGAGTGGGATTTAGACTTCAAGGGGAGATGCCATAGGAAAAAAAAAAGGGTCTTCATTAATCAAACTTTTCCAAGTCAGGTGAACTGATTTAGGCTCAATTTGCAGTGCTATGCAGCATCTTTTGCTGAAATAATCAAAGCTGTAATTCAATAATGAAGTCAGCTTTCCAGGTAACTTTGTGAGTTAGCAGTTGAGAGAGCCTGGCTTTCAGAAGTGACAGATGGAGAGCCTGGGCAATTTTCTTTCCCTGTGTGTGAAGTTGCCAAAGCAGAATAAATGAGAACTCCCTTTTGTAGAGCAGTTCTGGAAGGTCTGCCTCAGTCTCTGGGTACTTTAAGTTTGAGAATGAAATGGGATAAGATGCCCCCTTTGCCCTACAATTGGTAATACAAGAATGGGCTCCACGTAACTTCAGGAAATATAACAGAAAGGAAAGTTATACATCCATCCATCGTGGCTTCCTGCAGGGGCACACAATTCTTCCTAAGAAAGCAAATACCTTCTTTGAGACATAAAACAACTCCTTTAGTTCTTTTGGTCAATGCAACCTTTAGCAAACCCTTTATTTAATAAAGGTCTTTGCAAACCTCTTATTTTAAACCCATTAGGAAACTCCAAATGAAACAGATATGGAGTGATTAGATTTCTTTTCAGTTTATGAAAGGGAGAATCAAAATTCAGTTGCATCAGTCAAATGAGAGAAAGAGTTGGAATGGAAATATCTAAAAAGAACAATGTGGGAAGCAGATGTGGCTCAAGTGACTGAGTTCCCGCCTACCACATGGGAGGTCTGAGTTTGATTCCTGGTGCCTCCTAAAGAAGACAAGCAAGACAGCGAGCTGATGTGACAGGCTGGTGTGGTGAGCTGATGCAACAAGATGACACAACAAGAGATACATGGAGGAAAACATAATGAGAGACACAACAAAGCAGGGAGTGGAGGTGGCTCAAGTGATTAGGTGTCTCCCTCCCATATGGGAGGTCCCAGATTCAGTTTCTGATGCCTCCTATGAAAAAGAAGAGCAGCACACAACAGATACAACAAATGTAAATAATGAGGGGGTAGGGAGATTTAAGTAAATAAAATAAATCTTTAAAAAAAAAAAAAGAACGATGTGGTGGGTCAGCCATAAGAATCAGGGTCTAGTTTGCTTTTATCTTTTTTTTTTTAAAGATTTATTTATTTATTTACACACACACACACACACACACACACCCGTTGTTTTGTACTTGCTGTCTGCTCTCTGTGTCCATTTACTGTGTGTTCTTCCGTGTCTGCTTGTCTTCTCTTTAGGCGGCATCAGGAACCGATCCTGGGGCCTTCCAGAGTGGAGAGAGGCACTCAATCTCTTGTGCCACCTCAGCTTCCTGGTCTGCTGTGTCTCTTATTGTCTCTCTTCTGTGTCTCTTTCTGTTGCTTCATCTTGCTGCGCAAGCTTTCTGCATGGGCCAGCACTCTGCTTGGGTCAGCTTGCTGCGCAGGCCAGCTTGCCTTCACTAGGAGGCCCTGGAAATCGAACCCTGGACCTCCTATATGGTAGACAGGAGCCCAATCTCTTGAGCCACATCTGTTTCCCTAGATAATTGTTACTCTAGATATTATGTTCCATTGATATAGGGTGACAGTTTGAAGCTTTCTGTGGACCCCAGAAAAGATCATGCTCTTGGAGCTAATCCATTCCTGGGGGGTGTGGAACCCTCTGATTGGATTGTATTCAGCTGAGGGGACTTTGATCAGATTGCTTCAGTGAAGCATGACCCAGGGTGGGTCTTGTTCCTCTTGCTGGAGTCCTTTATAAAAGGGATGAATATGGAGAGAAGGGGCCACAGAGATACACAGAAGCTCAGAGAGGAATACATAGAAGCTAAGAGAGAAAGCCACAGATGGAGTAGCCAGAAGCTGAAAGCAAAAGAGCCCAGAGGAGAAGGCAGAGACAGGCAGACACCACCATGTGCCTTCCCATGTGACAGAGAAGTCTTGGATCACCTGTCTTTGGAGAGACACCTGCTTGATTTGGCTTAATTTGGACACCTTATCGGCTTCAGAACTGTAAGCTTTTAAGCGACTAAATCCTCATTGTAAAAGCCAACCCATTTCTGGTATATCCCTTGGCAGCCTTTTACAAACTAGGATAGATATGGAAAGTGACTCATGAGGCTGCAGCTCCTTGTGCTTCCCTAGTAGACTTTCACTAAAAGATTACTAAAGGATGAACTTCAGGAAGAAGAAAATTAAAAGCAGAAGAAAGGGATGAGATGCAAGAATTAAAGGGAAGGAAAGAAGTTGCTGAGCATAAGGGTGAAATTGAGAAAGCATGACTGTATAAAATGACAACCACAATGACTCAATTGCAGGCTTAAAAGTAAAGTAGAATTGAAATACTAAACAAGGTGTCATGTGTGACATGAGGGTGAGACCAGAGTTAAGGCCTACAAAGGTGCTTATTATGAGAGAAGAGCAGGTATACTGATGACACTTAGACATAGATAAAGTTTTTCAAGTTAAGACTAATCACTGAAATATTAGAAATCAGATATATCAGCATTATTTGTAACTGTAAAATATTGGAAGCAACCTAATGTCTGTCTATAGGGGGAAAATAATTTGGTGTATATTCAACCAATGAGCAATGAATATGAATGCAGAAGAGTATGTATATAAACACAGAATTTTTCAAAATATAATTTTAAGTTAAAAAGCAAGTTGAAAAATATATGTAGAGTGTGATACCATTTATATAAATAGAGAAAAATTTTATGAGAATAACATATGCCATTTATGAATGGAAATAAATAGTATATTTGAATATGTACATATAAATACACACGTATACACACACGCACACAGTCATGCCTAGGAATCGTAAACAAAGTTCAGGATAAGGCTACATCTGAGGAGGGAGGAAGGAGGATAGAATTGGGGAAGGATATTTACTTTAAAAAACAGAATACACTTTCTTTTTATATGTCCATGGAATAGTTTCCCAACTATCAAAATATCAGTGAAGTTCGAAAAAGTATAAATACGGACAACATTCTCTGACAACAAAGCGATACAAAATAATTAATTAAAAAGAAAAAAATATAAGCAAAAAGAGCTGTCTACTTAGAAATTTAAAATACTGTCTCTCACAACTTTTGGATAAAAGGAAAAATCAAAATGAACATTGCTGAACAGCTATAAAAGTGGTGGTAAAATAATATGTCTAGTGTGTAAATAACTATGAATATGAATATAAGTATAGATATGACAGACATAAATACGTAACAAAACCTATGGGATACAGCTGAAGCAATGCTCAGAGGACAATTTATAATCAAATATCTAAACAAAGAAAAGAAGAAAATGAATTAGGAATTCAATTAAGATGTTAGAAAATAACATAAAGCCAAGGAAATCAGAATGATATAATTAATAAAGTTAAATTAATGAATTAGAAAATGGAAAAATATAAGTAAATAAATTTAAAAGCTAATTTATTTGGAAGAATACACAGTAAAATAAATAAATTATTATCTAAGCCCATCCAGAAAAAAAAATAAGAATGTACAAATAGTCAAAATAAGCACAGGTAAATAATATAAATGAAAAAAAAAATTAAAGAATCATAAGAGATTGCTTTGTTCAACTCTAAAATAAAGATGTAGGTGAAACCTATGCTTTTCCGGAAAATATAAATGATCAAAAGTAACCCCAAAAGAGTTAGAAAATCTAAATAGATTAAATACCATAGAAGCAATGGAGAAAGAAATCAAGGAACTAAGTCCCCCCAAAAATGTACAAGTTCTTGGTCTTTTCACAGAAGGGTTCTATCAAACCACTAAAAAAATATACCTCAACATGTGTTTAAACTGTTTCAAATCATTGAGAATGAAGATAAAATTCTAAATTCTATTTACGAAAAGTGATGCTAAAACCCAATGCATAAATCCTAATAAAATCTTACCAAATAGAAAAGTTGGAGCATGTTGAAAGAGCAATACCACATGGAAAAGCACTGTTTGCTTAGGAATTCAAGGGTATTTGAATATTAGGAGATATATTATTATATTTGACACATTAATAGATCAAAGGAAAAATATGAATATCTCTGATACTGAGGAAGGATTTTTTTACTAAAATTAAATATCTACTTCTTACTAACAAGCAAACAGCTTCCTGGCTAAAAAAGACTAGATGACTACATCCTTGTGGCAATTTGAGATTATTTTATGACTTCCAAGAAGAGAAAGATTATGTTTGTAAACTAATCTATTCCTTTGCCTGTGATACCCTTTGATTACATCAAATTCAGCTGAGGTGTCTTTGATTCAATTACCTGTTAAGATTAGGGCTTTTGATTTGACCAAGTCAGTGGGCATGACTCAGATTGAGTCCCCGCCTCCTTGCTGGGTGTTAAATAAATGGACACTCACTCAGAAAAGAGAGTTGTGTCGTTTTTTATCCTGCCATGTGACAGAGAGAAGGCTCAAACAGCTGAAGCCCCTGGGGGAGGTGAGTCATTCTGCCTGACAGTTTACAGCTGAGATTGGGAAGAACAGCTGAGCCTGATATAGGAAGCCCTATGCCAGCCTGCAGCTGAAATCAGAAAGAAGCTGGGCCCACGTGGCCTCAAGAGGAAGAGGAAGCCCAGAGGGAAGGCTGAACCCTGGCAGAGATCGCCTGTCATCTTGCTTCAACAAGGGTGGCCGCTGACTTTGGTGAGAAAGTACCTCTTACGGTACCTTGAGTTGGACTTTCCATGGCCTTGGGACTGCAAGCTTTTACCCCAAATAAATACACTTTATAAAAGCCAACAGATTTCTATCTCATACAGTCAAAGAAGCTCCCTGTTTAACAGCAAATAACAAAAGTGTAAACAGGCAGGGACATTGGCAGTCATCACTCTTGCGTGATATTCTGTTGGCCCAGCCTTTGCATACAGGCAAGAGAAAGAAATGAGAGATATTTAAAAATTGGAAAGGAGGTGGTGAAATTCTTATGAATTGTATATGGTATGGTTTGTATACTTGGAAAACCTAATAAGAATAAACTAGAAAATTATTAGAACCAATGACAGAATTCAGTAAGTTGCCTGGGTACATTAATAAACAAAAATAATTACTCTTCCCCTACACAAACAACCAAACAGAAGTTATGAGGAAGGAAATATCCTAATTAAACTATCAATATATGAAAAAGTGAAGTACCAAGAAACAATTAAATGGTACAAATCTATACGACGAAAACATCATAATTCTAAATAAAAACATGAAAAAAATGTTCTTCTCTGGGATAGAAAGATTCAAGAACATATTTTAGGTCTTTAAATATATATACCAAAAGTAATTAATGATGGCAAGGGTAGCACAACATTGTGAAAGTAATTAACACTACTGAATTGTATATTTGAAAGTAGTTGAAATGAGAAAATTTAGGTTGTATATATGTTACCAGAATAAAACTTAAAAAAAAAAAAAGAATTATATGCAACACAAAGAGTGACCCCTAATGTAAACAATAGACTATAGTTAATAGTATAATTACAATAATATTGTTTCATTAATGTAATAAAGTTACCCCACTATTGCAAAATGTTAATAAGAAAATAAGGTGGGGGGGATAGGAACTCTGTGTCTTCTTCATGATTTTTCTGTAAACATGCAATTGATCTAATTCAAAATATATATAAATGCTATGAAAAAAGTACCAAAAATTTTTTTAAAAGAATCATATCTAGTTCTTCCCCTATGGGAAGAACTATGGACTAGAGTGGACTTGATGGTATTCTCTTGCTCACATATGGTGATTCTTGCAATGCAAGAAATTATAACAATGAGGTGGAGCCAGTGGCCACTTGACAGTTTTTGGGTAGGGAGGGGATGAGCAGTTGAAATACAGGGGCTTCTTTGGGAGTTGGAGGTTGTCCTGAGTACTGTTGTGGCAATGGATGTAGGCCATTTTAAATCAGCACACACCACTCAGAACTGAGTGGGAGAGAGTGTGGTCTACAGTGTGAACTGTGGTCTATGGTTGGTGGCAAGGCTCCAGGAGGTGTAAGTTCATTGAGGTTGGTGGGCCACACTATGGGAGATGTTTGTGTTGGATGTGGTGGGAGGTGTGGGAGGTGGGCAACATGGGAATCTGAGTGGGTTCCGTATAATATTTTAGGTAATCTAAGCACCTCTTAAAATATATGTATATATATATATAAAAAATAACATTTTTGTAAGCAAATACACATATATGCATATATATTTATATATCATTTTACAAATGTTTGTATGTATTGTGAGAATTTTGATTTTTACCCATAATAAAAAAAAAAAAAAAAAAAAAGAGAAGCAGCTATGAGAATCTAGCTAGCTTCTGTTAAGTCACACATTAAAGATATTTGCAAACAAAAAAAAAAAAAATAAAAAAAATTAAAAAAAATAAAAATATATACAGAAGGACATGAGAAGGGATTTAAAATGGTATACTACCCTAAACAAACAAAATAAATATGAAAGTAAGCATTAATGGAAGAATTGAGGGAAAATTAAAAAAACATGAGATATGGCAAATACCAAAGAGCAAAATAGGAGAAGAATATCCTGCATTAACAATTGTTATGTTGGAAGATGGAGGATTAGAGAGACACAGGAGTCCCTTCTCTCCCAGAAAAATAGCTAGAAGACAGGCAGAAACAGCCTGGAAAAAATGTTCTAGGATTTAGAACACCAGGGAAAGGCTAGACACCACCCAGAAGAGAGAGGGGCACAGGAAAAGAATCTCAACTGGTAACTGTGAGTAAAAGCTGTAGGTGCAGCTGCAGGCACCCACCCGCCACCCTTGGAGCAGATACCTTTGAATTTTCTGGCCTCTGGCCAGTGGCTATGGACAGAAGGCGATGTGGGGCTCCACCTCCCCAGCAAAGAGGAGAAAGAGGGACATAGCCCTAAGACTGTTTCTGCTTTTGACCAACAAATTTGGTCTGCTGTGCCCCAGGAGCCCTTCCAGGCCATGTGGGGCTGTGCCATTGTTTGCCCTGAGAGCTGGCATGGAATTAAAGAGATCCGATCCTCTCAAACAACCTCCCTACTGACCAGGACTGGTTGTTAAGGAGAGTGAAATTATTTACTACCCAGGAAAAGGGAGGGGGTTGCAAAGGTTGGAAAACAGCCCCTGAGAAAGACTGAATTGCAAGGCTCTGAATAGCCTTGAGGCAGCATCCTCTGTGACATTGTTGCTGTCAAACACATTCTGACCAGGGTTTGAACTGAAAGGTCTTCCAAAGAGTTCCATCTGCTGGCAGACCAAGGAAGTGCATGCAAGGAAATGAAAAGTAAATAAATAAGAGAAGTTTCTGGGGGGGACTTTACAGCCTCCCTCCCCAAGGCCCTTGGCAGTGGGTTTGCAACCCATTCCTGGGTCCATGGCCCAGATTTGAGCAACTAAACAGGGACAATACTAAAGAGCTAGAATAAGTTGAACCAAGAATCAAAAAACAGTAGTAACACTTGGCCTCCCATGACTAAATCCCTGTGCAAGAGAAACATTGAGCATCAGAGTAAACTCACCAACATAACCAGGTGCCCAGACAACAGTGAAAAATTACAGGTCATAATAAGAAAATATAGCTGAAACAAAGGAATATATCAAAGCCCAAGATGCAACACAGGATTTGAGACAACTAATCAACAAGGTTCATACAAATCTCCTAAATCAAAGCAATAAGTTGGAAAAAAAAATACAGCTAAAGAGATAAAGGATATCAAGAAGACAATAGGTGAGCACAAAGAAAAATTTGAAAATCTGAATAGAAAAATAACAGAACTTAAGGGAATGAAAGACACAATAGGTGAGCTCAAAAACACTTTAGAGACACACAACCACAGACTCAAAATGGGAAAAAAAAGAATAAGTGATGCAGAAGACAGAACAGCTGGAATTGAAAAGAAAGAAGAACAGAGACAAAAGAATGGAAAAAAAATGAGCAGGGGCTCAGGGAGTTGAATGATAACATAAAGTACAACAACATACATGTCATGGGAATTCCAGAAGGAGAAGAGAAGGGAAAAGTAGGCAGAAAGAATATTTGGAGAAATAATGGCTGAAAGTCTCCCAACTGTCAAGAAGAAAAATAAATTTACATGTCCAAAAAGTACAGCATACCCCAATCAGAATAAATCCAAATAGACCTACTCTAAGACAAAAACTATTCAGAATGTCAAATGCCAAAATTAGGAGAAAATTCTAAGAGCAGCAAGGGAGAAGCAAATCACCACATACAAGGGACACCCAGTAAGACTTAGTGTGGATTTCGTTGAGAAGACGGTGGTTTGATATAATTAGGATCCTGAAAGAGAAAAATTACCAACTGAGAATTCTTTATCCAGCAAAATTGTCCATTATACATGAAAATGAGTTTAAAATATTCACAAATAAATGGAACTGAGAGTTCATAAAAAAGAATCCATTTTTGTAGGAAGCAATCAAGGGAGCCTTACAGTCCAAAAGAAAATGACAAGAGAGGCTTGGAGGAGAGTGTAGAAGGTAAAACCAGCAGAAAGGATAACCAAAAGAGTAAAAGTACAGACAGAAATAAGATATGACATATGAAAGCCAAAGAATAAAATGACGGAAGTAAATAATACATTTACAGTAATATCACAGAATGTGAATGGATTAAACTCCCCAATCAAAAGATATAGAGTGACAGAATGGATAAAGAAAACATACGCCATGCAAATGCTGTCTACAAGAGACTTACCTTAGATCCAGAGATACAAATCGACTGAAAGTAAAGGTTGGAAAACGGTATTCCAAGCAAACAGTAACCCAAAAAAGAGCAGAGGTAATCCAAGCTAAAGTCTTGGACAAAATGGACTTTAAATGCAAAAAAGCTGTAAGAGATACAGAAGGCCATTATATATTAATAAAAGGGACAATTCACAAGGAAGATGTAGCAGTCATAAATATCTATGCGCCTAACCAGGGTGCCCCAAAATACATGAGACAAACTCTGACAAAACTGAAAGGAGAAATAGACATCTCTACAATAATAGTTGGAGACTTCAACACACCACTCATCATTAGATAGAACTAGACAGGAGATCAACAAGGAAACAGAGAACTTGAGCAATATGATAAACTTGCTAGACCTAATAGACATATACAGAATGTTGCATCCCCAAATCAGCGGGTTACACTTTCTTCTCATGTGTTCATGGATCTTCCTCCAGGATAGACCACATGTTGGGTTGCAAAGCAAGTCTCAATAAATATAAAAAGATTGAAATTATACAAAACACCTTTTCAGATCATAATGGAATGAAGCTGGAGATAAATAACAGACAGGAAAAGGGAAAATTCACAAATGTGTAGAGGCTAAACAACACACTCCTAAACAATTGATGGGTCAGAGAAGAAATTGTAAGAGAAATTAGTAAATATCTCAAGACTAATGAAAACAAGAACACAACCTATCAAAAGTTATAGAATACAGTGAAAGCAGTGTTGAGACAGAAATGTATAGCCCTAAACACCTATATTAAAAAAGAAAAAAGAGCTAAAATCAAAGACCTAACTGAACACCTGGAGGAACCAGAAAAAGAACAGCAAACTAATCCCAAATCAAGTACAAGGAAAGAAATAATAAAGATTGGAGCAGTAATAAATGAAATTGAGGACAAAATAACAATTAAGAAAATCAACAAAACCAAAAGCTGGTTGTTTGAGAAGATCAATAAAATTTGCAACTCCCTAGCTGGGCTACCAAAGGAAAAGAGAGAGAAGATGCAAATAAAATCAGAAATGAGAGGTAATCTAAGCACCTCTTAAAATATATTTATATATATATAAATAACATTTTTGTAAGCAAATGCACATATATGCATATATATTTATATATCATTTTACAAATATTGGTATGTATTGTGAAAATTTTGATTTTTACCCACAATAAAAAATAAATTAATTAAAAAAAAATAAAAGAAAATAAATGAAAGGGGGGACTTTACTACTGACCTCACAGAAATAAAAAGGATCAGAAGAGGATATTACGAGAAACTGTATGCCAACAAACTAAATCTAGATGAAATGGACAAATTCCTAGAAATGTACAAACAACCTACATTGACTCTACAAAAACTGCAAGAACTCAACAAACCAATCACATTTAAAGAGACTGAATCAGTCATCAAAAATATCACAACAAAGAAAAGTCCAAGATCAGATGGCTTGACAGGTGAATTCTACCCAAGCATTTTGAGAAGAATTAATACCAATCCTGTTTAAACTTTTCCAAAAAAATTGAAGAGGATGGAAAATTACACAACACATTTTATGAAGCCAACATCACCCTAACACCAAAGTCAGATAAAGATACTACAAGAAAAGAAGATACAGACCAATCTCTCTAATGAACATAAATATAAACATTCTTAACAAAATACTTCCAAATAGAAGCCAACAGCATCTCAAAAGAATTATACACCACAACCAAGTGAGATTTATTCCTGGTATGCAAGGGTGGTTCAACACAAAAAAATCAATTAACGTACTACACCACATTAACAAAATGAAGGGAAAAAAAAACATGATCATCTCGATTGATGCAGAAAAGGCATTTGTCAAAATCCAATATCTTTTCTTCATAAAAATACTTTGAAAGATAGGAAGAGAAGGAAAGTTCCACAATATGATGAAGGGCATATATGAAAAACCCACAGCCAACATCGTACTCAATGGGGAAAGGTTGAAAGCTTTCCCTTTAAGATTGGGGACAAGACAAGGATGCCCATTATTACCACTGTTATTCAACATTGTATTAGAAGTTCTAGCTAGAGCAATTAGACAAGAAAATAAATAAATAAAAGTCATCCAAATAGGAAAAGAGGAAGTAAAACTCTCACTATTAGCAGATGACATGATTCTATATTTAGAAAATTCCAAAATTTCTACAACAAAGCTACTTGAGCAAGTAAATGAGTTCAGCAAAATGGCAGAATACAAGATCAACATGCAAAAATCAGCAATGTTTCTATACACTAGTATTGAACAATCTGAGGGGGAAATAAGGGGAAAAATTCCATTTACAATAGCAACAAAAAGCCTCAAATACGTAGGAATCAATCTAACCAAAGATGTATAGGACTTATATTCAGAAAACTACAAAACACTGCTAAAGGAAATCAAAGAAGACCCAAAGAAACAGAAAGACATTCCATGTTCATGGACTGGAAGACTAAATATCATTAAGATGTCAATCCTACCCAAACTGATTTATAGATTCAATTCAATACCAATCAAAATTCTAACAGCCTGCTTTACAGAAATAGAAAAGGCAATTACCAAGTTTATTTGGAAGGGAAAGGACTCCACATTAATAAGACAAAGAAAAATGAAACACAATTGACTCAGAAAGGGCTTTTGAAAAAAATCCAGCACCCCTTCTTGATAAAAAACACCCAGAAAACTAGGAATAGAAGGAAACATCCTCAACATGATAAAGGTCATACATGAAAAATCCACAGCTACCATCATACTTAGTGGTGAAAGACTAAAAGCTTTCCCTCTAAGATCAGGAATGAGACAAGGCTACCAACTCTTACCACTTTTATTCAAGATTGTACTGGAAGATCTAGCCAAAGTAATTATGCAAGAAAAAGAAATGAAAGGCATCCAAATTGGAAAGGAAGAAGTAAAACTTTCCTTATTTGAAGATGACATGATTTCATATATAGAAATCCTGAAAAATCTACAACAAAGCTACCAGAGCTAATAAATGAATTCAGCAAAGTGGTAGGGTACAACATCAATATGCAAAAATAAGTAAAGAAATCAATTAATAAAATAATAAATAAAGCTGGGGGTAAAAGACATTAGACTGGATTCCTGTGCTGGTTAATTTCATGTGTCTACTTGGCTAGGTTATGGTGTCCAGTTGTTTGGTCAAGCAAGCACTGGACTGATTTGTTACTGAGAGGGTATTCTGTAGATGGATTTACATCATTGGTTGGTTGATTGCACCTACAGGTGATTGCATCTATAATCAACAAAGGATACTTGCTTGGCAATGAATGGAGTCTTCTCATCCAATCAGTTGGAGGTCTTAAAGGCAGAACTGAAGATTTCATCAGTCAGAATGAGGAAGTCCCACCTCTTCTTCAGTCAGCCAGTTTCTCCTGAGCAATTCAGAAGAATCACCTTTTCTGGAGTTTCCAGCTTGCAAGCTGCCCTATTTGGGAATTTAGACTTGCCAATCCCCACAGTCATATGAGCCACTTCCTATAATAAATCCCATATATTGATATATCAATATATCTATATATCTATATGTCTACATAGATATCCTGTCAGTTCTGATTATCTGGAGAACCCTGACTAATACAGCTCCTATCCCAGAGCTTAATTTTATTGTACAGTCAAGACACATACACCAAATTGTTCAAATTGACTTGCCCAAGATCAAATAGTTGATAGCAGAGAGTATATCAGAAAAACTTCCCCAGCAAGCTGGTTTAGAAGACAGAGAGGAAAAAGCAGCCTTCTGTAGGTCCTCTTGAAGAGTCATTCTCCATGTGACCTGAGATATATTAATAGAAACAAATGGCTCACACCAGATGAACAATTTTATATCATCAAATTATGTCTGCTAAACTACATTTCATGCTTCCTAATTGTTGAATTATAGAGGTCTGTTAGAATAGCAATAACACACTCAAACTGGTTGCGATTAGGGCTTCAACACCCATTTTATTAGAGTGATAACTCATGAGGCTGAACTAATCGCTCATTAATTAATACTTAAGACTCGGTTTTGAGATGGAGTGGGCAAGACTGCCCCATGAGCAGTCTTCAGGCAATGTGTGGGATATGCCTGGGGCACCACCCTGCAGGGCACTTGTTTCAGAACAATTCTCCATTTGCAGTGCTTGTATTCAGTCATGTTTATCATTACGTGTGACCTTTGTCTCTTTACTTGTTTGTTATCAGGGATTTAGTGGAGAATTGAAGAGCAATGAGTTCTCAGAAAAGGGGATTTGTGATCATGAATATATCCCTTCCTTTTCTAAGTTCCAGAGAGAGCAGAGGGAAAAAACACCAGGGAAGCAGGTAGAGATAATGACAAAAGCATAAACAAGGACAGAAAAAGAGCTAGAAAATAAGAAAGGAGAAGCAAAGCTAAAGATGAGAAAGAAATCTGGGCAGGACTCAGTAGTGCTTATTCATCCTCCGTATGTGTGTAAAACACTGGTATATCCGGGTCAGGAGTAGATCACTAGGGATCTCAGAGATGAGAGGGTGAGTGTGCGAACATCAGGTTTTGGATCCACTTTGGGCAGGGTCTGTGTGGTGTGGTGAGTTTGCAAGGACAGGGGATCCTGTCTCTTACACTTAATCTAGTCACAAGCTGAGAAATGCTTTGTCTCCAGCACGGCTGAAAGACTTTATAACAGTATCTACAAAAATTTTCTAGTAGAAGTCAATGTGGCAAGTCTGACACAAGAGAATCCCTTCTACCGTGGTCTTCAGACTCTTCACTGCTGGACAGAGCTACCTCAGGCAACTGTCTGAAAGAGAAAGGCAGGGAAGGCAAGAGTGAAGTCTCTATCCCATTCTTCCGCCTCGGCTTCAACCAAAGAGGACCCTTTCCCAGCTGTGGGCTTCATGTCAGATTCTATGGTACTCAAAAAAAAAAAAAAAAAAAGTTTACAAAACCACTTTCTTCATCTATAGAGAAGTGCACCTTTCACATGCATGTTGTTATTATTGGTAATATTTGTATTGCTAATCTTTATAAGAACCATCTGAAACAGTGTGGACAGTTTGAACAAAGATGTGATAAAGGTCACACAAGGGCATAAGCTTCCAAATCCAGACTTCTCCCCACTTTCCCAGCCTTCCTGAATCCTTTCTTTAAGGCTTTTGTTAATTTGGGAAGTAAGTAGGAAGAGGAGAAGCAGAGTTTTTCTTTAAATGAAGTAAGGTTTATGTACCTTGAATTGTACAAATTTTAAGTGTATAGTTCAAGTTTTGAAAAATACAAATACTTCTGTAACCATCACCCAAATCAAGATACAGAATATTTCCATCACCTCTGAAAGTCTTCTCTGAAAGTCTCCCCTTCCTCAGAGTCAACCATTTTTTTTCTGACTTGTATCATTATAAATTAGTTTGGTCCATTCTTGACCTTCACATAATAGGAACCATATACTATGTATCCTTAGGTCTTACTTCTTTCATACAACATGTTTTAGAGATTCATCCATGTTGTGTGCTCTGTAGTTTATTCTTTCTTTATTGCTGAGTGTTCTATTTATGACTATGCCACCGTTTGTTTATCTGTTCACCTGCTGATGGACATTTGGGTTGTTTCTGGGTTGGGGCTAACATGAATAAAGCTGCTGTGAATATTCTTATACAGTTGGTTGTGGACATGTTTTCATTTTTCTTGTTTAAATACTTTGAAATGTGCTGGTTCACATGATAATTGTATGTTTTACATGCAAAACTGCCAAATAGTTTCCCATGATGTTTTCACCATTTTATAATCCTACCACAGAATTGAATGAGAGTTCCAGTTGTTATATGCCCTTGCCAAAGTTTATTTTCAGTATTTTTAAATTATTTTTATTTAAAAAAATTTTTTGAAGTGTATCACTCATACATAAACGTACATAAACAATAAGTGTATAGTAATAGTTGTGAACTTACAAAACAAACATACATAACATCACACAGGGCTCACATACCTCCCCCAATCACCAATACCTTGTATTGTTGTGAAACATTTTTAACTAGTGATGAAAGAGCATCCTCAAAATATTACTGCTAACCAAAGTATCTTACATTTGGTATTTTCCCCCAACCCACCCTATTATTATTATTATTTCTATATCATTTATACATGAACATACATAAACAATAAATGTATAGTAAAAAAAGTTTGAACTTACAAAGCAAACATGCATAGTATCATACAGGGGTTCCACACATCAACCCACCACCAACACCTTGCATTGTTGTGAGATATTTGTTACAAATTGTGGAAGAATACTGTCAAAAATCTTACTACTAACTATTTCTTACATTTGGTATATTATCCCCCCAACCCACTCTATTATTTTTTTAAATATATTTTTATTACAGAAGTTGTGAACTTACAAAACAATCAGCACATGTGCAGAATTCCTATACACACCCCTCTAGCAACACAGCACACCACGGTGGAACATTTGTTAAGATTATGAGATAATATCATCAGACTACTACCACTAACCAGGGTACATAGCATACATTTGGCACACTTTTTCCATACTCCTCCATTCCATTATCAACACAGTACATCTTTGGCATAGATGCATGAATATTGCATTATTACTGTTTAACACAGTCCATAGGTCATTCTAGTTGTATTTTTCCCATGCTTCTCCACATTCCCACCGCCCTGCAACAGTGAGTCTTTTGTGTGCTGTAGCTCACAAAGGACACCCTTGCATCTGTACCATTAACCACAATTCTCATCCACACTGGGTTTAATGTGTTAATCAGTCCCTAGATTATTCTCTAGCTTTCTTTCAATTTACATTTACATACTTAGACTACCCTTTCCAGTCACATTCCCATTTATAAACCAGCTGCTGCTGTTCACTATAATGTGTTACCATCAACTCTATCCATTTCCACACTTTCACAGTAAAGTTAACTAAAACTTCCACATACATTAAGCATCACTAGTCCATCTCAGTCCTCCTCGTATCTCCTTTAAGAATCCACCACCTGGTTTCTTGGACCTCACACCCAAAGCACGTGCAACAAAAGAAAAAATAGATAAGTGGGACCTCCTCAAAATTAAACACTTTTGCACCTCACAGGATGTTGTCAGAAGGATGAAAAGGCAGCCAACTCAATGGGAAAAAAATATTTGGAAATCACATATCTGATAAGGGTTTAATATCCAGGATATATAAAGAGATGTTACAACTCAACAATAAAAAGACAAATGACCCAATTAAAAAATGGGCCAAAGACTTGAATAGACATTTCTCCAAAGAAGAAATACAAATGGCAAAAAAACACATGAAGAAATGCTCAACATCACTCATGATTAGGGAAATGCAAATCAAAACTACAATGAGATATCATTTCACACCTATCAGAATGGCCACTATTAAAAAGACAGAGAACTACAAGTGTTGGAGAGGATGTGGAGAAATAGGAACACTTATTCACTGTTGGTGGGAATGCAGAATGGTACAACCACTATGGAGGACTGTTTGGCAGTTCCTAAAGAAGTTGAATATAGACTTGCCATGTGACCCTGCAATACCACTACTGGGTATATACCCAGAAGAACTGAGAGCAGTGACACGAACAGACATCTGCACACCGATGTTCATAACCACATTATTCACCATTGCCAAAAGTTGGAAACAACCCAGGTGTCCATCAACAGATGAATGGATAAACAAACTGTGGTCTATTCACAAGATGGAATATTATTCAGCTGTAAGAAGAAATGAAGTCATAAAGCATACGGCAACATGGATGAACCTGGAGGACGTTATGTTGAGTGAAGCAAGCCAGACACAAAAGGACAAATACTGTATGAATGCATTACTATGAACCAAATATATTGTGCAATATATTGTTTGATTAAAAAAAAAACAAAAAAATTTACATGTATCCATTACATTTAATTGAGAAATGTATATATTTATTCATCTGTGTTTACTTTTTAGTTTAAATAATAATAATAATAATAATAATAATCCACCACCTACCACCAGGTCTTGAAGATGTTTTCCTACGTTTTCTTACAGAAGCTTTATGGTTCTTGCATTTATATTTAGTTTTTTTTTATCCATTTTGAGTTAATTTTTGTATAAGGTGTGAGATAAGGGTCCTCTTTCTTTCTTTTGACTATGGATATCCAGTTCTCTCAGCACCATTTGTTGAATGGACTGTTCTGCCCAAGCTGGGTTGGTTTGACAGGCTTGTTTCTGATCCACCAATTCATTTCCATTGATCTAACCATCTGTCTTCATGCCAGTATCATGCTGTTTTTCCCACTATAGGTAGGTAATATGATTTAAAGTCCAGAAGTAAGAATTCTCCAGTTTTGCTTTTCAAGTTTTTCTGGCTATTCCAGACTCCTTACCCTTCCAAATAAAATTTATAATTGTGTTTTCCATTTATTTTTAAAATGCTCGTGGAATTTTTTATCAGGATTGCACTGAATCTGTATATCAATTTCAGTAAAATTGACATCTTAATGATATTTAGTCTTCCAATCCATGAGCATGGAATAGTCTTCCAATTATTTAGGTTTTTTTTTTTTAATTTAACAATACATTGTAGTTTTCTGAATACACATGCTTTACATCATTGGTTAAGTTTATTCCTAAATATTTGATTCTTTTAGTCATTATTGTAAGTGGAATATTTTTTTACTTATTTCCTCCTCAGATTGCACATTACTAGTGTCTTTTAAAGTCTATTTCATCTGATATAAGTATAGCTACTCTGGCTCTTTTTTTGGGGGGGGCGGTTACTGCATGTGTGGAATATCTTTTTCCAACCTTTCGCTTTCAATCTATTGGTATCCTTGGGTCTAAGGTGAGTCTCTTGCAGACAGCATATAGATGGCTCATATTTTCGTATCCATTCTGCCAATCTGTGTCTTTTGATTGGGGAGTTTAATCCACTAACATTCAATGTTATTACTGTAAAGGAAGTTCTTATTTCATCCATTTTGACCTTTGGGTTTTATCTGTCATATTTTATTTTCACCACTCTTTTGAAACTTTTAGTTACTTTTACTAATATAATTTTCATTTCTAGACTCTCTTCCAAGCCTCTCTCCCCTGTCTTTTCTTTTCAGACTGAAGCATATCCTTTAGTATTTCCTGCAAAGCTGGTCTCTTGGTTACAAACTCTCAATTTCTGTCTATCTGTGAATATTCTAAACTCATCCTCATTTTTGAAAGACAATCTTGCTGGATATAAGATTCTTGACTGGAAGTTTTTCTCTTTCAAGTGTCTTAAATATATCATACCACACTGTCTTCTTGCCTCCATGGTTTCTGATGAGAAATTGGCACTTAATCTTATTGGGAATCCCTTATATGTTATGCATTGCTTTTCTCTTGCTGCTCTCAGAATTCTGTTTGTCTTTGGCATTTGGCATTCTGATTAGTATGTGTCTTGGAGTTGGTCAATTGGATTTATTCCGATTTTGAACAAATTTTGATGGGAGTACGTTGTGCTTCTTGGACACGGAAATCTATGTCCCTCAATAGGGTCGGAAAATTTTCTACCATTATTTCTTCAAATATTCCTTCTGCCACTTTTCCCTTCTTTTCTCCTTCTGAGACACCCATGACACATATGTTTGCACATCTCTTGCTGTCATTTAGCTCCCTGAGACCTTGTTCAATTTTTTCCATTCTTTTCTTCATCTGTTCTTTTGTATGTTTGCTTTTGTAGGCCATTTCTTCAAGTTCACCAATCCTTTCTTATGCCTCTTCAAACCTGCTGTTATATGATTCCAGTATATTTTTAATTTCATTTATTGCACCTTTCATTCCCTTAAGATCTGCTATTTTTCTATATATACTTTCAAATTCTTCTTTGTACTCATCCAATGTCTTTTTTTAAAAAAAAACAATTTATTGAAGTATATCATTCATACATGAACATACATAAACCATAAGTGTTCAGTAAACATCGAGATCTTACAAAAAAATAAGCATAACATCACACAGGGCTCCCACACATCAACCCCCACAAAACACCCTGCATTGTTGTGAACATTTGTTAACAAATCATGAAAGAGCATCATCAATGTATTACTACCAACTATAGTCCGTATCTTCCTCCCCTATACATTTTTTTAGGGATTTATTTATTTATTTACTTTTGTCCATTTTTAGCCCCATCCCACACCCCACCCCC
>JAKSZT010005065.1:0-15132 GCA_026826555.1 Tolypeutes matacus
CCTTATGTCATCCTTGAGTCTTGGTGCCAGCAAGAGTTCCTCTTGAGCTAGTGTCTGGCACTCCAGACACTCTGTGTTCTCAAGCCAGAATTCCACGTCTCAAGGATTCTTCCCCACATCCAGTAATATGGATTAAGACCCACCCTGATTCAGTTGGCCACACCTTAACTAATAACATATGCAAAAGATCCCATTTGCAAATAAATTCACACTCACAGGAATGCAGATTAAGATTAAGAACATGCCTGTGAGTGGGTATATAATTCAATCTCTCACACCTATTATTCCCATTTCATTAATGAGTAAATTGAGAGTGTTTCAATGGTGTCTTCAAAGCAAGGTCAAAGAGAATTTCAAGAAAAGAATATTTCTTTTACTTAAATTTAAACTTTCCATTTTTTAATTCTTATATCAAAGTTATTGAGATACAATTTACTTACAATGAAATGCGCCACCCCTTTTTAAGTGTAGAGTTTGATGAGGTTTTGTGGTGTATATCAGCAGCTCATTCCCTTTTCTTAATATATTTTTTATTTGTAAAAAAAAGATAGTTAGATTACATACCTGTTACATAAAAATATAGGGGATTCCCATATACCCCACTCCCCACACCTCCCACACTTTTCCACATCAACAACATCCTTCATTAGTGTGGTACATTTGTTACAATTGATGAAAACATTTTGGAGCATTGCCACTAAGCATGGATTATAGTTTACATTGCAGTTTATACTCTCTCCTGCACATTTTGGGGGATATGGCAAGATATGTAATGGCCTGTATCTGTTGTTGTAATGTCATTCAGGACAATTCCCAAGTCCCAAAAATGCCCCATAGCTCACCTGTTTTTCCCTCTCCCTGCCATCAGTAGTAGCCCATTATAGTGCTATACCACAGCTTATTTATCCAGTCATCCATTGATAGACATTAACTATTTTCAGGCTATTATGAATAAAGTTACTGTGAACATTTGTGTACAAGTATTTGTGAGGACATGAGTTCCATTTTTTTAGGCTAAATACATAGGAGTACAATTTACACATTATTGTAAATAATGTGAACTTTGTAAGAAAGAGCTAAGTTGTTCTACAAAGTTGCACCAGTAAAATAATGTGTGAAATGTGGACAAAAGTTAATTCTGTTTTCACTTAGCTCAGAGTCAGATTTAGTCCTACAATAGTCTTGTGACTTTTGAAAGTTAATGTTTATTATACTTGAAGTATTTATCCCTAGGACACAGCCCCACAGTTTTTAGCCCTTTCCCCATTACCACCATGCATCTAATCTGAACTTCCCTGACAAGAGCCTTCAGAATATGTTTCCAAGTTTCTAGTAGTATGACCTTGAATAATGCATTTTATTTCCCCTGGACTTCAGTTACCTAAAATATAAAAATGGGGATATTAACTACATACTTCACCTCATAGTGTGTTTGAGGGTACAAATAGATAATGGATATGAAGATTGTTTATATCAGTTGTTCCCAAATGAGCCTGAATTGGGACAATATTTTCACATATCTACAGCATCTTGCCCAAAATTCCCAAATGCTACATAGACATTAGAAAAACTTCTTAATATCCTAATTTTATTTTATACATTACATAAATGTAATATCGAAAATTTTCCTTTCATGGAGAGGATTATCCTATATTCTGAATTCTAACTTTCCTACTTTGGTGTTGATGTTAAAATATTCTTTCTGTGATGAAATTATGCTAATAGTAAGGTGGTAAGTTTTTTAAATGTCTCTACTTTGAAAATGAAATATTAACAAACCTGTATTGTTTACCAAAGTTTTTGAAAAATATAACATTCTATCTCTTGTACAGTGACACCAATTTTAAGACATACCCCAGTTTTGGGGGATGTTACAATGTGAAAAAAAGAGTGTCTTCAAATCTATAAAATTCTATACTTCTCTTTTATGTCTATAAAATGCTTTCAGGGAAGCAGCTGTGGCTTAATTGGCTGGGCTCCCATTTACCATATGGGAGGCCCTGGGTTCGATTCCCGGGACCTCCTGGTGATGGCAAGCCAGCCCGGGCAGCGTGGCGAGCTGACGGCCCGCGCAGTGTGGCAAGATGACACAACAAAGGAAGACAAGCAGACACAGAAAAACGCAAAACAAATGGACACAGCAAGCACAAGCAGCAAGGGGTGGGGGGGATAAATAAATAAATAAATCTTAAAAAAATAAAATAAAATAAAATGCTTTCAAAATTTAAGAGACTATTAATGCAGACTGACAATGGTCCTCAGTTTCTTAACCAAAAGGACTTGGTAACAAAGCAGAGTCAATTGTTGCACACCTCTCATATTATTCAAGAGGGAAACTGAGGTTCTGAGAAGGAAAGTGCTTTTCTATGGTCTTAAGGCCAAGCATTTGCTTCCCGTGAATGACTTACCTTCTGTCATGGTCATGTTCTGAATGGTATGACCATTGAGAGGGCTCAATCCAGGCAGGGCCTGGATAGTGGGAGACCAAGGTTTTCAAGTGATACCTTGCTCTGCTAACCCCATCCCAAGATATCTTCAGCCATTCTTAGTTACTTTCATTGACTGAATCAAGCACACCTTAGCCTGATCAGAATGAAGAGAGGTCTCAAAGCCCAAGGTAAATGGAGTTTGAATAACAAAATCCAAAGAATACTGCTCATGATGGGACTGGGGGATAGTCAAGGGAAGGAGCAGATGGACTCTAGGGATTTGCCAGTCTGTGGTTAAACCTATAATGTTGAAAATGTTCTTTTGGCAAATATGGCAGGGGGGATTATTGATGGAGGGTATAGGGTGCAGAGGGTATACGGGATAGGGTACACCTGGGGCAGGCTTCTATGGAATATCTAAGTGTTCATCTTGTCATAGTGTGTTATATCAGTGGGGGAAAGAGTCCTGCTATGTTCTCAATTAGAAGGACAAGCATCCCTCGAGAACATAGGCAGTGCCTAATAAAAGAGAACAGACCAATATGTCAAGCCCTCAATATTATTGCAAGTAACGATGAATCTTATTCTTCAAAAATTGAAATTTAGTGATTACCATAGGTTCCAAGGGAAGGGGGAAGGAAGAATAGAATATATGGAACAAAGGGTATTTTTAGGGCATTAGAATTGTTCAGCATGAACTTGCAATAATGGATACAGGCCACTTCAAATTTTATCAAAACCTATAAAAGTGTATGATCCAAAATGTAAACCATAATGTAAATCATTGACCATGGTTAGTAGCAATGCTTCAATATTTGTATATCAATTGTAACAAATGTACCATCCACATGTAAAATGCTATTAATAAGGGAGAGGGGAAAAGGTGGAGGACGTTGGGTATGTGGGCATCACCTGTGCTTTCTACGTGGCTTTTCCATATCCCAGAGCTCCTTTGAAGATAAAATGAAAAAAATAAGACATTAGGGGAATAGATGGAGGAAAATGTCACTGTACATTAAGACAACAGATCTTGCAGTGATGAAAAACACGTCTAATTTTTTTTTATTTTTTATTATTTCAAATTGTTTTAAAATTTTTGTATTTTATTATTTTTAAAAATTATTCCATTTTCTTATTAATTTTATTCAGTTGTTTTTTTGGCTTTATTTTTGGAGAGGTTTTAGATCACAGAACGGTCACAACAGTGGCAGGGGAAAATCACTGGTGTGGGATGTCAGTGATGTGGGGACACCTGGGGCTTGCCTCTAAGACATGTGAATGTGTTCAAGTGATCATGGGACATTGTCTTGGTGGGTGGAGAGCCACACAATAACTGAAAGTATATTGAATTCCCATCCTGGAGAGTTCTGCTGCATTCTCTAATAGGACAGCAAGAACCATCCCCTGAATGCAAAGGGCAATGTCTAGTGAAGGAAGACAGACCATTATGTCAGGCCCTTGACATTAATGATTGTACTTATGAACTTTTTCCTGTGATATTGAAACTTAACTCAGTATTATATACTGCCTACAAATTACCTCCTGAAAGCTTCCTTGTTGTTCAAATGTGGCCTCTCTCTAAACCAAACTCAGCATATAAACACACTACCTTCCTCCCCCAGCATGAGACATGACTCCCAGGGATGAGCCTCCTTGGCACCAAGGGATTATTGCCAAGCACCAAATAGCAATGCATCTGTAAAAAGATCTTCACCAAAAGGGGGAAATGGTAAATACAAAAGTGTTTATGGCTAAGAGATTTCAAAGTGAGTTGGGAGGTCATTCCAGAGGTTTCACTTATGCAAGTCTCAACAGGATCTCATTGAGTGCCACAGTAAACAGTGCCTCAAATAGTGTGGCTCCTGAGGGCTCTAGAGATATCCAGAAATTATAAGCAGGACAGACAGCTCAGGAATTCGACATCCTGTCAGTGGACCTTACTTTGGAATTTATGCTCCCCAGTGTAACACACTTAGACTCATTTATAGGTTCTTTACACATGGCCTTTCTGCACCTTTTATTTGAACCCACAATTAAGCACTATACTCGATAAATAAATGTCCCAGAGACTTAAATCTTTGGTCCATCCATGTGCCAGTTGAGCCCTAAATTTCAGCAGAGTTGCAACACCTACTCTCCAGTTCATTGGACTCACCCAGGACAACTAAAAAGGAGATAATGATGGACAACGCCCATCCCAAAGAACAGAGAGTGTCTGCAACTGCAAGAAAGATAGCTCCATCCATCTGCCCCATGGGATCTAAGCCCCTCTCAATTAGAGGTGGAGTGGGCATCACCATCTCAGAATCCTCAAGACTGGGGAATGAACAATGGACTAAAGTAGACTTATTATTATTCTACTATAGACTTTTTATTATTCTAGCAATGGAAGAACTCTTATCATTGATATAAAGGCAGTGGCCACCAGAGGTTCTGCGGGGAGGGAGAGGGAAGAATAGGTGTAATATGGGGGTGTTTTCGGGATATTGGATTTATCCTGCATGACATTGCAGTGACAGATACAAGCCATTGTATATTTTGTCATAATCTAAAAAATTGTGCGGGAACAAAGTGTAAACTATAATGTAAACTGTAGTCCATGGTTAGTAACAATGCTTCAATGTGGGTTCATCAATTGTAACAAATGTACCACACTAATGAAGGATGTTGTTAATGTGGGAAAGTGTGTGTAGGGGAGGGAGTGGGGCATATGGGAATTCTTTGTATTTTTTTATGTAACATTTATGTAATCTAAAATTCCTTATAAATAAAAATTAAAATTTTAAAAAAAGAACAAACAGAAATAGAAGTTAAGATGAAAATATCTGTAATTTCATCTTCAGTTTCTTTCACTTTGTTTTTGCTTTGTTATATGTACATTTTTTGCTAATTTATCTTTTTTCTAGTTCATCCCAACAGATACCCACCCCATGTTCAGAGAAAATTTAGGCAAATTTAAAACAATTTTGGCATCCTTTTTTATTCCATGCCTACTGAAAGAGTTTCACAAAACAAATCTGGATAAATCAATTACAAACTAGAAAACTAAGTCACACATGAGTTTAAGAACATCCCTGAAAGAGATGCCAGGGAGGGAATGTTACCCTTTTTGTTGTTCTAAAAGCATAAAAGTTCATAACCCAGCAGGAGTTCCATGTAAGGGTTAATGGCCAGGGTCCAGAGCAATGGTTCTTAACCTGGAGGTGGATGGTGCAGGGGGAGTGTGGGCAATTTTGATCTCCAGGGAACACCTGGCAATGTTTGATTTTGAAGCTAAAAGAAAGTCCAAATGAAGGTGTCATCAGGGTAATGCTTTCTCCTCAAAGACTGCAGCATTCTGGGGTTGGCTGCTGGTGATCCTTGGTCCTAACTATGGCAAGGTACATGGCAGTGTCTCATGGTCTCTCCCTTTTCTTCTGGGTTCCATTGGTTTCAGCTTCTTGCTTCCTCTGTGACTTTCTCTGTGTGTGTCTGAATTTCACTCTGCTCATAAAGGACTCCAGTAATAAGATTAAGACCCATCTTGGGGATGGATGTGGCTCAAACGATTGGATGTCCATTTCCCATATGGAGGGACCTGGGTTCGATCCCTGGGACCTCCCGGTAAAAAAAAAAAAAAGAGACCCATCTTGACTGAGGAGGACCACACCTTGTTAACCAGGGGTTCTTAACAAGGGGTCCATGAGTGTGAATTGAAGTTTAAAAAAACATCATTCCTGTGAGGGCATGTTGGTGCAGTTGTGATATATTTATTAAATAATACACAGTGTAGTGTAGACTTAGTAAGGGGTCCATGGTTTTCACCTGACTGGCAAAGGGATATGTGGAACAAAAAAGGTTAAGAGCCCTTGTTCTTAACTGAATAATGCCAATGGAAGGTCCTACTTACAATGGGGTTCACACCCACAGGAATTGATTAGATTTAAAACATGTTTTCTGGGGTACATACAGTTTCAAACCACCACAATCACCATGCCCTTCTGTGCAAGCATTTTACCTGTGCCACTTAGAGACTCCGGTAGCAAAATCAGGTAAGCTTTCCTAGTGTCTGTGCAATACAATGGGTTGTGGAAGAAAGAGCTTGGAATAGACACCCCCTCCCCAAGAAGATTATGCAGGTTTTTCCATATCAGAATTTTTAAAGTTCAGTTGTATCATTTATAATAGTGAAAAATTAAAATCCATCTGGATGTCTATCAATAGGAGAAAGCTATATAAATTATGGCACACATCAATGAAAGACCTCTAGGTCCATGGAGTCAGGTAGGTGGAATAGATTGGCTTTCTTACCATACAAGCCTCTGGTTAAGTAAGTGATGGCAGGTGTTGCTTGTGGGACAGGGTGGAGCTCAATAGCAGTTAGTGTGCCCAACATGAGTCATTATTAGCTGACCCACACTTGCCCACCCTCCTCCCTCCTCCCACCCCATACATATGTGGGTGCACATGCACATCCCAAAGCTAAATCCTTTCCTGATTTCCCTGTTTCCAACATTGATATCCCAATTCCCCCAGACTCCTAAGTTAGAAAGTCAGTCATTATGTCCCTTTCTCTCTCTCTCACACTCCCTATGTCCAGTCTTTTACCAGATGCTTCCTTCAAAATATCTTTCTGATTTCTTCCTTCCTTTACATTCCCTAGCTCTTCATCTTATAAAACAATTACTGAAATCATCTCCCAACTACTCACCTGCCTCTATTTGTCCTTTCTTTCTAATCCAACCTGTACACACCCGTTTAAATGAATCTTCTTAAAACATTGCCTTTCTAATGTCATTTTTCTGCTTAAAAATATCCAGGGCTGAGTAAGTAAAGCCACAGAAGCAAGAAGCTGAAAGCAAAGAAACCCAGAAGAGAGCGGAGAGACCATCAGATGCCACCATGTGCCTTGCCATGTGGCAGAGGACCCAAGGATCACCAGCAGTCATCTTCGGAAGAAAGCTTGCCTTGATGATGCCTTGATTTGGGATATTTTTTCTCAGCTTCGAAACTGTAAGCTAATAGATTCCCATTGTTAAAAGCCAAACCATTTCATGGTACCTGCTTTCAGCAGCCTAGCAAATTTTGGTACCAGAAGAGTGGATTGTTACTATTGCAAATACCAAAAATGTGGAAATGGCTTTGTAATTAGGTAATGGGTAGATGCTGGAGGAATTGTGAGGTGCTTGATGGAAAAAGCCTAGATTGCTTTGAAGAGATTGTTAGTAGAAATATGGACACTAAAGGTACTTTGATGAGGCCTTAAACAGAAATGATAAATATGTCATTACAAACTGGAAAAAAGGAAATCCTGTTTTAAAGTGGCAGAGAACTTGGAAAAATTGAGTCCTATGTTGGATGGAAGGCAGAATTTAAAAGTGACGAACTTGGATATTTATCTAAGTACATTTCCAAACTAAATGTGGAAACTGCAGCCTGGTTTCTCCTTGCAGCTTAGAGTAAAATGTGAGAGGAAAAGGATAAGCTGAGAACTGAACTACTGGGCACAAAGAAACCAGAGGCGATGGTTTGGAAAATTCTGAGCCTCTGGAAAGCAAGTCACCAGAGAATAGTGCCCCATGTGAAGATTTAACTGAACATGGAACCAGTCAGCCGTTTCAGTGCAAGTCAGGATTGGAAATGCAGTTAACCAGAAGAAATTGTGGAAAGTCCTACTGTCTGATGGTTTGGACCCCTGTGTACTACATGTGAAAGCAACAATATATTGCAAAATTTGTATGAATGGAACCATTGCCATTCTGGACTAAACGGGACAGAAAAGGTACAGATTTAAGGAAAAATCACTTATAGGGCAAGACAATGGAAGCTGAGCTCTCGACCATAGACATCTTCTCAGGCCTAGAGAGTGGATGCACCCATATGTGCAGAAAGGGTGAGTCTGTCCCAGTACTTGAAGACAGCAGGCTTTCTGATGCCCCAGTCTTCAGAGAGGGAGTAGCACATTCCCCAGGGATTGAGGACTGTCTGGATGACACCACACTGTTCTGAAGGGGTTGAGCCTGTGCCCCGGAGATTGCAGAGAGTCTGACTGCAATCCCAGTTTTCTCAGAAGGTGGAGCCTATTCCATGGGGATGGGGAGAGTCTGGCAGTCACCCCAGTATTCTCAGAGGTTTGAAGCTTCATGACAGTGTTTGGAGAGAGCATAGCCACTGCACAAGCACTTGGAAAGAGTGGGGCTGATGCTTTATCAAAACTAAAGGACAAAACATCATTCCACAAGTGACTTTGAGATCTTGAAATCTAATGGAGTATGCCCTGCAGAGTTTCAGAATTGTTTGGGATCCATGACCCTTTTTTCCTTCCTTCTCCCTTCTGAAATGGAAATGTTTATCCCATGTCTGTTCCTTCATCGTATATTGGAAACAGATAACTTGTCCTCTAAGTTTCACAGGTCCACAGATGGAAGAGAATTGTGCTCCAGGACAGGCCTCACCTATAACTGATTTTGTTTTTTTTTTTTTTTTTTTTTTTTTTTTTTTTTTTTTTTTTTTTTTTTAAATTAATATTTTTTATTTTTAAGGAGCTTTAGATTATATAAATGTTACATAAACACTTCCACACTTACCCACATCAACATCCCTCATTAGTGTGGTACATTCATTACATTTGTTGAATACATATTGAAGCATCACTAATAGCCATGGATTTTTTTTCCAAGAGGTAACAGAGATTGATCCCAGGAACTCATATATGGGAAGCAGGTGCTTAACCACTGATTTGCATATCAGACCTATAACTGATTTTGATGAGACTTTGTACTAAATATTGTTTCTGAAATGATTTAAGGGTTTTTGGCTATTGTGATGGAATGAATGCATTTTGCATATGGAAAGAACATGTCTTTTTGGGGTCCAGAGGGTGGAGTGTGGTGGTTTGAAGCTGTATATACCCCAGAAAAGCTTATCCATTCCTGTGGGTGTGGAACCATTGTAAGTAGGATCTTTTAATGAGACTACATATTTCAGTTCAGGTGTGATCCACCTCATTCAAGATGGGTCTTAATCCTCTTCCTGGAGTCCTTTATAAGAGAATGAAATTCACAGAGAGAGAAAAAGCCACAGAAGCAAGAAACTGAAAGCAATGAAACCTGGAAAAGAAGGGAGAAACCAGCAGATGCCACCACGTGTCTTGCCATGTGGCAGAGGAGCCCAGAATTGCCAGCAGCCAGTCTTCAGGAAGAAAACATTGCTTGATAATGGTTTGATTAGACATTTTTCTCAGTCTCAAAACTGTAAGCTAATAAATTCCCATTGTTAAAAGTCAAAAAAAAATATTGAGTGCTTGCCATTTTCCTAGGGATCAATTCCCAACTCCTTAGCCAGGCTTTCAAGGCCCTCCATGAGCTAGTCCTTCTTTGTGAAACCTTGACCTCCATTGTGCAACTATGTTGTGAAAACAGGGGAAGCATGTTTTATGAGAATAAATGCCCTGACTGGAGACTGTGCCTGGTTTGTACCTATACCAATAGTCTTATTCAGAGCCTTGACTTTCATCTGTCAGTTATGGTCTCTTTCTCTTGTCTGGCTCTGTCTTCTCAGCATATGAATATGCTCACCAACCCACATCTCCTACTTCAAAACCTTTCTCTGTCTTATCTCCTTCCTTTCTCAAGCAAATTTCTTGGGAAAAAAAATAGCTCCTCACTACTCCCTTTCCTTTACCTTCCATTCATGACTCAGCCCATGGTAATTCTGGGTACACCCCCCACTTTTCCCCTGTAACTGTTAAGTCCAAAATCTATGGACATATGTCACTCTTCATCTTACTGGCCCTGGCAGCAATGTTTAGCTAAGTCAACCATCCCTTTATTCTTGAAACTCTATTTTTCCTTTGCTTCAAAGACATCACTATGTCTTTATTTTCCTTCTACTTCTCTAGTGGCTCCTTCTCAGTCTCCTGCTTAGACACTTTTTGTCCCCTGCCTGTTCCAAGAAAATATCTAGCTATCCAATTTTGGAGCAGATTTGAGCAGTAGAAAGCTCCCCATCACTAAGAGTATTTAATCAGAAGCTAGATAAGTATTTGCAAGAAACATTAGATAAATCCCTTTGCTGGGTATTAAAATTCAATTAAATGACTTCTAAAGTTCTTTACAACTCTAAAATGTTGTAAGTCTAAATGCTGAGTGCTAAATAAGAGGTTTAGTCAAAGAAATGCTCTAAGAGTTCAGAGGCAGTAGAAACCCTCCCTAGTTTTATGCTAATTGAGTCTGAGGGAAGGTTGGCGAATCCTAAAAGACATAATAAATAAATGAAGCAGATCATTTTCAGTCTATCTCAACTTAAAAGCTTTTCAAAACGATTGGCTAGGACTTTTACAATTGCTTTATTTGATGAGTCAAAGAAATGAATTGGATTTTACAGCTGTAATTATATAAGTAATAAAATACCTGTCTAAATATGAGCTACCCAATTTTAATTTGTTTGGATAACAATGTAGTCATAAATGTCATCCACTTATAGGCCAAAAGCTGCTGCCCATCTTCATATGCAACGACTTATTTGTCTTTGGTACTGAGATATCATTACCCCAATCTAGGCTTGTCTGAAAGGGAAGTTGACAGAAACAGAGAGAACCCTCCCACCCTTTTTTATTCCCTCCTTCCCAAATCTTTCCAACAGCACCCCTTTCACTCCCCACACCATCACACAAGAATCTTTTTGTCTCTGAGGACCCTTGAAAGAACTATAGGTGCCCTCTAGAGATTTGGGAACCACCTTTAGAAAACTGCTGTAGCCCAAATCCCTCTCTTCTTCTGTGAAACTCAGCATATCATAGTCAGAGATCCTGGGCTCCTCACTCTTTATGCCCTCACCATGACAATCTTTACTCCATTGAGATGTATTTTTCTTTTCAAATCATCTCTGGAATCTAGCCCTTCTTTTCTGTCTCCAATGCCACAGCTTAGTTAAGTTCTTACCACATTTTGTCCCATAGCTAATTACCTCTATGTTTTCTTTCCCCTATGTTTTCTTTCCATTTCACGGATAGGGAAAATGAGGGCTAGGTAGGATAAGTGGAGTTTAGAAAACCCAACTTCACAGAGATCAGATCTCATGATTCCCAACCCAGTGTGGTATTGCTTCCCCAAATCCAATGGCCAAAGTAGGATTGTGAGGACACTGCATGGGCTGTATTTCTTGTGGTCAGCACACAGGCCTCTCTTTATAGTAAAAGCTGCAGTAGACCTTAGGAGTGGCTTCTCAAATCCTGCCATTTCCATTATCCCCACAGATAGTTTAAGCCAATGCTTTTATAAGACCCATTCATTTAATCAAAGTTAAGTATTCTGTAAACCAGAGATGCTCTCATTAATTTTGGCCAACAAATGAATTTGGTTCTCACCCTGACTAGACCAGGCAGATATTCCTACAACACAACCTGGAGCAATAATTGCTCTCAAAGCTTTTCTCTAGGAAGCATAAAGTTCTTTCCAGGAACATTCTATTAATCCTTTGTAACATAACACACAGATCTCCATTTAAGCTAATGCCTGCCCACACCGACAATGTTGCTGAAAGATGATAGCTTCAACTTCTCCTCAACATCAGCCCCCCAATTTGCAGGACAAGTGAGAATGCAAGACAACACGTATTTCATATTCAATTGGTGTCAGTAAGGATCTTTTAAAAACTTTTATTTTAAAATATTTTAGATGCAAAAATATTCCAGAAAGTTTCTGTATACACTTTACCCAGTTTCCCTTGAAGTTAACAGTTCACATAACCATGGAACATTTAACAAAATTAAGAAATTAACCTTGGTACATTAGTATTAACCAAATTAGACTTTTCTGCCAGAGGGGATGACCTGATTTGAAACTCTGCAAAAAAGCTCCATGTCTAGGGACATTGTTGAAAATAATAACAATTGAAAGCAAGCAATTGAAGAAGGACAAATATCATACTACCTAAGGCTTCAATATCAGACAAAACAAGAAAACAATCAGCCAAAAATTTAAAAGGAATACCTCAGAAATTAGAGTCATAGAGGGCCTTGAAAAACTCCAGCATATTTCTAGGAATCTGGAAGACTGAGCATATGTACAGGGCAGTGTGCATGCTCAGAAGAGATGGGAGAGGGTCCCATTATCTACTCATCCCAAAATAACCATAAGGCTCTGCATAAGCAAAAAGTGAAATCCTAGGGAGATGTATAAACTGCCTAAACTTTGAATGCATGCCATGACTAACAACTGATAATTTGGCAAATGGTGGAAAACATACTGGCTCTAGGTGTTTAAGCAAAACCTCTGACCAATCATTGGCTGACCACTAAGATATGTTGACACAGGGCAACCGGCAGGAAGCCAGATGTCTCCGTTTGCCGAAGGAGTGCCGATGCAAAGTACCGGAAATGGGGTATCTTTTATAATGGAAATTTTATTTAGGGTAAAAGCTTACAGTTCCAAGGCCATGAAATTCCAAATCAAGGCACCATTAGAAATGCTTTCTCATCAAAGTCAGCTGCCATTTGATGAAGTAAGATGGCAGGTGATCTCTGCCTAGTTCTCTGCCTTCCCCTCTGAACGCACTGTCTCCAGAAGCCCAGCTAAGCTGCAAGCAACCAGGCATGGGGCTTGTCTCTTTCTGACCTCCACTCTCAGTCTTGGCTACTCCACTTTCTTCCCAAGTTCAGGTGAGGGCTATTAGGCATATAGCAGGGCTTGTCTCCTCTTGAGCTGCTCCATGGGCCCAGGCTCTTGGGGGCTTTGTGCTTAAGCTTTGGCTGCTAGTGGTCATCAAGTCCTCTCTCACATGACAGGATAAAAAATGGCAGCTTCCTTTCTCTGTGTGTGTTTCTCTCTTTGTGTGTCTCTGCTTATAGCACACCCAGCAAGAGGACAGAGATTCAACCTGAGTTACGCCTCACTAGGTAGTCCAATCAAAAGCAATCCACTCAAGTGATCTAAAGTGAATCTAGTGCAATCAAAGGGTACCACACCACAGGAATAGATTAGTTTAAGAATATAATCTTTTTCTGGGATTCACAAAATTCAAACTGTCATACCAGGCTTAAAAATAAAAACAGGGGAACAGATGTAGAAGTGGTTGAGTGACTGCTTCCCATGTACGAAGTCCCAGGTTCAATCCTTGGTACCTCCTAAAAACAAACAATCAAAAAAAACCAACTCTGATTGGGGAGCAGATGTAGCTCAGTGGCTGAGTGCCTGCTTCCCATGTACAAGGTCCTGTGTTCAATCCCCGGTACCTCCTAAATAAATAAAATAAAAATAAAAATTTAAAAAGAAACTCATCAAAGATATTAGTGGCTACAAACTACAGAGGAGACAGACTATACAGAATTAGACCAGGCAAGTCACTAAACAAAAACAACAACTACAACAACAACCCCAGGAGAAAATCCAAATCCAGAGTTGCTAAGGTATATTATTTAATATGTTTAGTTTGCAACAAAAAAATCATGAGTGATGCAAAGAATAGGAAAGTGTGGTCAATACTAAGGGAGAAAAAAGCAGTTAGAAACAGTTACTGAAGGGTCCCAATTATTGAATTTAGTGGACAGAGACTTTAAATCAGCTATTATAAAAATGCTCAAACAATTAAAAGGTATCATGTTTAAAGAATTAAAGGAAAATATGATGAAAATGACTCACCAAATAGAGAATATTGATAAAGAGATAGAAATTACATTAAAAATAAACAAATAGAAATTGTGGAGATGGAAAATTCAAGAAGTGAAATGAAAAAATTCACTAGATGGGCTCAACAGCAGATCTCAACAGGAAAAAGAAAAGGATCCATAAACTTGGATCCTTTAGGGATAATAGGACAATAGATTTCGGATATAGGACAATAGAAAGTATCCAGTCTGAAGATCAGAAAGAAAAAAGAATAAAGAAAAGTGAACAGTGCCTCAGAGTCCTATTGGACACCATCAATTGTACCAACATATGCATAACAGAACTACCAGAAAGAGAGTAGAAAGAAAAAAGGACAGAAAGAATATTTGAAGAAATAATGGCCAAAAATGTCCCAAATTTGATGAAAAATGTTAATCTACTCAATGAATTCAAAGTTGGATAAGGTCAAAGAGATACACGTTAGACATATAATCAAAATGTTGAATGACAAAGACAAAGAGAGAATGCTGAAAGCAGCAAGAGAAAAGTGACTTGTCATATACAAGAAAACTTCAATAAGATTACCAGCTGACATCTCATCAGAAAAAAATAGAGGAAAGAAAGCAGTGAGATGAGAGAGGGCCAAGATGGCGGTAGTGTAGGAGGGTGCACACTGCAAGCTCCGAGAGCAAGGCGGATTGGGGACGGGGTCCTGCCCGGGGGTCTGTACTGTGCACGCGTGGAGTGAGAAGCTTGGGACATCTATCTGCGCGGATCGGCGGCGTGGACCAAACAGTGGAGATTCGTGAGTTTTGAGGCTGCTGGTGGAGGTTGGCACAAGCGGCTGAGCCCCACGGTTAGGGGAAAAAAAATAAAATTAAATAAAACGGCCATTTGGAGCCGCGGGCGGGGCGAAAAAGTTTTATTTTCTGGGGATCTGGCTGCCTGGAGCCCCTTGGACCTTGTGTGAACAGAGCAAACGAGCTAATCAGCACCCAATGAACCGGAGGGGGGATTTAGGTTGGGAAACGCAGCTGATTTCCCTAGCCACCCAGGGATAAGACCCGGGCCGCTGCGGAGCCAGGAGGAAGGGACACTTCCCAAAGAAGGGAGGGTTC
>JAKSZT010005065.1:15232-29664 GCA_026826555.1 Tolypeutes matacus
CCTTATGTCATCCTTGAGTCTTGGTGCCAGCAAGAGTTCCTCTTGAGTTAGTGTCTGGCACTCCAGACACTCTGTGTTCTCAAGCCAGAATTCCACGTCTCAAGGATTCTTCCCCACATCCAGTAATATGGATTAAGACCCACCCTGATTCAGTTGGCCACACCTTAACTAATAACATATGCAAAAGATCCTATTTGCAAATAAATTCACACTCACAGGAATGCAGATTAAGATTAAGAACATGCCTGTGAGTGGGTATAGCATATGATTGCATTACCTTCCCCCCAGCGTGGGACATGACTCCCAGGAATGAGCCTCCTTGGCAACGAGGGATTAATACCAAGGGCCAATTGGCAACACAACTGAAAAAGACCTTGAATAAAAGGGGGAACTGGTAAAGACAAATGAGTTCAAGTGGCTAAGAGACTTCAAAGAGAGTCGGGAGGTCATCCCAGAGGTAACTCTTATGCACACCTCAGTAGGAGCTCATAGAACATCTAAGTGCCTATCACCCCACACAGAGGGGTTCCTGAGAGCTCCAGAGATACCCAGGTCCTATATAAGGGGGGATAGCCCCAGAGACTGATGCCTTACCAGTGGGTTCTATTTTGGAATCTGTGCTCCTGAGAGTGACAGAATTAGACTCAAATAAGTCCTCCCTGCACATGGTTCACCAGTCCCTTCTATTCAAACCTATATGTGATGCTGGAGTTTTTAGGTATACTTCCAGAGACTGGAGCCTCCCACCTACCTATGTGCCAAGTGTGCATGAAATCTCAGTGGAGCCGCAACTCCTACCCTACAGCTCAATGGACTCATCCAAGTCACCTGGTGAGGAGACAACGATGGGCAATGGCCATCCCAGGGAATGGAGAGGGCCTGCATCTGCAGGCAAGAACATCCCACCCACCATATCCATGGGATATAAGCCCTCTCTCTCTTGGAAGTGGAGTGGACATCACCATCCCAGTCCCCTCTGGATTGGGGGAAGAACTATGGACTAGAGTGGACTTGATGGTATTCTCTTGTTCACATATGGTGATTCTAGCAATGCAAGAAATTATAACAATGAGGTGGAGCCAGTGGCCACTTGACACTTTTGGGGTAGGGAGGGGATGAGCAGTTGAAATACAGGGGCTTCTCTGGGAGTTGGAGGTTGTCCTGAGTACCATTGTGGCAACGGATATAGGCCATTTTAAATCAGCACACACCACTCAGAACTGAATGGGAGAGAGTGTGGTCTACAGTGTAAACTGTGGTCTATGGTTGGTGGCAAGGCTCCAGGATGTGTAAGTTCATTGAGGGTGGTGGGCCACACTTGTGGGAGATGTTTGTGTGGGATGTGGTGGGAGGTGTGGGAGGTGGGCAACATGGGAATCCCAGTGGGTTCCGTGTAATATTTTGGGTATCTAAGCACCTCTTAAAATATATGTATATATATATATATATATATAACATTTTTGTAAGCAAATACACATATATGCATATATATTTATATATCATTTTGCAAATGTTTGTATGTATTGTGAGAATTTTGATTTTTACCCACAATAAAAATAAATTTAAAAAAAAGAAAGCAGTGAGATGACATACACAAAGTGTGGAAGGAAAAGAATGTCAACTAAGAATTCTATAACCAACAAAACTATGTTTCCAAATTGAAGGCAAAGCAAAGACACTTCCAAATTAACAAAGATGGAGAGAATTTGCTGCTAGCAGACCTGATTTATAAGAAATAATAAAGAAAGACAATCAGACTGTAAAAAAAAAAAAAGGTACCATAGATAACACAAATCCACATGAAGAAATGAAGGGAATCACTTAAAGATGATATCAATATATTTTTGACTCTTCTCTTAACTGATTTAAAAGATACCTGCATAAAACAATAATTATAAAATTGTATTGTTGGACTTATAATGAACAAAGATGTAACTTGTTTGAAAATAATAGCATAAAAGGAGGAGGAAACAGAGCTATAAAGGACAAAGTTTTTGTATACTTTTGAAATAAAGTTGGTATTAATCAAAACCAGATTGTTATTTTAGAAGTTAAGATGTTAATTTAAACCCCAAAGCAATAGCTAAGAATAAAAGAAGTATAGTAAAAGAAATGATGTGGGAAATAAAATAGTACACTAGAAAATATCTATATAACACAAATGAAGACAGTAATTAAGGAGCAAAGAAGACATAAGATATACAGAAAACAAATAACAAAATAGAAGTAATAAATCCCACCTTATCAGCAATTACATTAAATGTAAATCAATTAAACACTCCAATTATAAGGCAGAATGGATTCAAAAAACATGATCCAGCTATATGCTGTCTACAAGAGGCACATTTCAGAAGCAAAGAAACAAATAGGTTGAACATGAAAAGAGAAAATTATATGTAATGAAAACAGTAACTAAAGGAGAATGGGAGTGACTATACTAATATTACACAAAATAAACTTTAAGACAGAAGTTGTTACTAGAGATAAAAAAGACATTTTATAATGATAAAGGGGTCAATCTATCAAGAAGACACAATGACTTAAAACATGTATTTACCTAACAACAGAGGCCCAAAATACACAATACAAAAACTGACATCATTGAAGGAAGAAATAGGCAGTTCAACAATAATTGAAGACTTCAATATCTCACTTTCAATAATGGCTAGAACAAGTAAGCATAAGATCAACAAGGAAATAGAATATTTGAATAACACTACAAACCAACTAAACTAACAGATATCTATAGAGCACTGAACCAACAACAACATAATGCACATTCTTTTCCAACAAACTTGATACATTCTCCAGGATAGATTATGTGGGAGGCCATAAAATAAGTCTTAATAAATTTAAAAGGATTGAAATCATACCAAGTGTTTTCTCTGAAAATGATGGAATTAAAATTAGAAATCAAAAACAGAAAGAAATTTGGAAAATCCACAAATATTTGGAAATTAAATAATACATTTCTAAATGACACATTGGTCAAAGAAGACATTAAAAGGGGGATTCTAAAGCATTTTAAGTTGAATAAAAATTAAAGCACAACTATCAAAATATATGGAATACACGAGGATTGTGGGAAGATGTTGATGGACTAACAGGCAGAGCTGAAGGCTCTCACAAAAACAATGGAGAATGAACCAAAAGCTGCCCAAGGGAACTGCTTTGAGGGTCAGCAGACCAGGACAGTGTTACACAACTCACATGAGGGTGAGGGACAGAGAGATGAAGAAACTGAAATGACAAACGTGAGTTACCAAGCCCCCATGGCAGCCAGGAAGGGATACCCTCCCCCACCCCAAGATATTAAGCTTGGGTAAAAGCCCTGGCTCACTGCAGCCAACTGAGAGGGGAACAGACATTTCCTTTCTGTCAGCTGTTTCAAGGGAAAAAGGAGTGGAAGTTGGGGTGCTTTTCTTCAGTGAATTCGGCCAGCAGAGCCCACTTTGAATATACACTCTGGAGAGTCAACACAGGAAAGCCAAGACTGAAATGCTTCAGTGGAAAGATGTGCTAACTAGTGCCATCTTCTGGCCAGTCAGGAAATTGCATGGACAAAAACTGTTCATGCACTCTGTATCCAACCACCGGAGAAAATCTGAGCCCCACTAGTGAATCCCTGGTCCAATTTTGAAACCTTAAGCTGGACAATTTTAAAGACTGAGAATGAGTTGAACCAAATATCAAATAAAAGCTGTGGGGGAAAAAAACAAGCAAGAGAGAGAAATTGGCCATCAGAGTAAATTCACCAACATATTCACATGCCTAGACATCAGCAAAAAAATTACAAGCCATACTAGGAAATGGGAAGAGATAGCCCAGCCAAAAGAACAAACCAAATATCTTGAAGAGATAAAGGATTTCAGATAATTAATCAATAGCAATCACACTACTCTCCTAAATCACTTCAAAGAATTTATAGAAAATATGACTTAAGAAATAAAGGATATTAAGAAGGTACTTAGGAGAGCATAAAGAGCAATTTCAAAGCCTGCAAAGAAAAATAACAGACCTTATGGGAATTAAAGACATGATGGATGAGATTAAAAATTCATTAATGTGAATATTCTCACTGTCCTGATTTTGTGATAATCAAGCTAAGCTAAACATTTGCTATATTAGAAACCATGCATGTGTCCCCAGACCTAGTTTTTCTCCTTAGGCCTGGTTTTTAGAATGTGGTTGATAAACTAAGCCTGATTTATTATATGATCATCCTGTATGGGAAAAGACTGTAACTTTGGGTATCTTTGGTTAACCTTGGGAGATATAACAGGGGGACTGATGTGGCTTGAGTGGTTTCACGTCCGTCTCCCATATGGAGAGACATGGGTTCAGTCCCCAGGACCTCCCAGTAAAAATTGAAAAAAGATAAATATAGAGGGCATGTGGGTGACCAGGCCCTGCGCTCAGGTGCACCGCCAGGCCCTGCGAGAAGGTGAGCTGTCAGGCCCCACAGGCCAAGCAGCAAGATAATGACATAACAGGAGAGTGACACAAGGGAGAGCCAAGACAAGACGCATCGAAAAAACAGGAACTAAGGTAGTGCAGGCAGTAGGAAACCTCTCTCCCACATCGGAGATTCTGAGGATCGAATCCCAATGAAGACAGGAGGAGAAGGATGAGAAAAGAGGGCAGGAAATGGACACAGAGTGTTGCCCAGGAAATGGACACAGAAACAGCAAAAATGGGGGGGGGGCAGGTAAAAATGGATAAAAATAAATAAATAAATAAATAAATAAATAAATAAATAAATAAATCCTTAAAAAATGAATAGGGGAGGAAGATGCAGACTATAGTTGGTGGTGATACTTTGACAACATTTTTTCATGATTTGTTAACAAATGTTTCACAACAATGTGGGGTGTTTGTGGGGAGTGATGTGCGGGAGCCCTGTGTGATGTTATGCATGTTTGTTTTGTAAGTTCACAATGTTTACTGAACACTTATAGTTTATGTATGTTCATGTATGAATGACATACTTTAATAAATTGTTTAAAATTTTTTTAATTAAAAAAAATACATTAGAGGCACATAAGAGCAGATTTGAATTGCTTGAAGACAGAAAATCTGAACTAGAAAAGACAGGAGAACAGAAAGAGAAGAGAATGGAAAAAATGGGACAGAGACTCAGGGAATTGAATGACAATGTGAAACGCACAAACATTCACATTATTGGTGTCCCAGAAGGAGAAAGGAATGGAAAAGGAGCAGAAAGAATATCTGAGGAAATAATGACTGAAAACTTCCTAACCCTTATGAAGGACATAAATATCAATATCCAAGAAGGACAATGCACCCCTAACAGAATAAATCTGAATAGACCTACCCCAAGACACTTACTATTCAGAATGACAAATACCAGAGATAAAGAGAGGATTCTGAAAGCAGCAAGAGAAAATCAAAGCATCACATACAAGTGAAACTCAATAAGATTAAGTGCAGACCGCTCATCAGAAACCATGGAGGAGAAAAGAAAGTAGTATGATGTACTGAAGATAGTGAAAGAAAAGAATTACCAGCCAAGAATTCTGTATCCGGGAAAAATGTCCTTCAAGCTGAAGGAAAAAAATAGTAAAGATCAGAGCAGAAATAAATGAAATCAAGAACAGAAAAAACAAATAGAAAGAATCAGCAAAACCAAAAGTTGGTTATTTGAGAAGATCAACAAAATTGAGAAACCCTTAGCTAGTCTGACAAAAAAAAAAAGAGAGAGAGAGAGAGAAGACACAAATAAATAAAATCAAAATTGAGAAGAGGGGATATTGCCACTGACCCTGCATAAATAAGCAAGATCACAGGAGAATACTATGAGCAACTGTACACCAGCAAACTAGACAATGTAGACAAAATGGACAAATTCCTAGAAACATACAAACAACTTACACTGACCCTAGAAGACCTGCTCAAGGTCTTCCAAAAAATTGAACAAGAAAGAATGCTACCAAACTCATTCTATGAAGCCAACATCACCCTAATAACAAAAATAAAGATATTGATATTGATGACTGTACTTATGAACCTTTACTTTTGAAATGGAAACTTAGTATAGTATTATAGGGTGCCTAAGAGTTACCTCCTGAGAGCCTCCTTGTTGCTCAAATGTGGCCTCTCACTAAGCCAAACTCAGCATATAAATACATTACCTTCCCCCCAGTATGGGACATGACTCCAGAGGATGAGCCTCCTTGGCAACAAGGGATTACTACCAAGCACCAACTAGCAATGTGCCTGGAAAAAGACCTTGGCTAAAAGGGGGAAAAGGTAAAGACAAATGAGTTTATTTGGCTAAGAGACTACAAAGTGAGTTGGGAGGTCATTCCAGAGGTTACGCTTACACACATCTCAGTCTACTTTGACTGCCAAAGTAGATACTACTCCAAATAGCAGGGTTCCTGAGGGCTCTGGAGACATCCAAACACTATAGTCAGGGCAGATAGCTCAAGAGTTTGGTGCCTTGCTAGTGGACCCTACTTTGGACTTTATGCTCCCCAGAGTGACAGAGTTGGACTCAGTTGTGGTTTACCTACACATGGCTCTTCTTTCCTTCTGTTTGAACCTATAATTGGTACTAGAGTTAGTAGGTGTATGTCCAAGAGACTTAAATCTTTGGGCTGTCCATGTGCCAAATGGGCCCTGAATCTCAACAGAGCTGCAACACTTACTCTCCAGTTCATTGGACTCACCCAGGACAACTACCATACCAAGGAACTGAACTTCAAGCAAGAGAGTCCCATCCCTTGGCCCTATGGGATCACAGCCCCCTCTCAATTTAGAGGTGGAGTGGACATCGCCATCCCAGAATCCTCAGGACTGAGGAATGCATGATGGACTACAGTAAACTTACTGGTATTCTACTATAGACTTATTGTGATTCTAGCAATGGGAGAACTTATATCATTGATGTGGAGGCAGTGGCCACTGGAGGTTCTGGGGGCAGGGAGAAGGAAAAACAGGTGTGATATAGGGGCATTTTTGGGACTTGGGAATTGTCCTGAATGACATTGTAATGACAGACACAGGCCATTATAAATCTTGCCATAACCTACAGAATTGGGTGTGAGAGAGTGTAAACTACAATGTAAACTTTAATCCATGCTTAGTGGCAATGCTCTAAAATGTGTTCCTCAACATCAATGAATGTACCTCACTGATGAAGGATGTTGTTAATGTGGGAAAATGTGGGCGGTATAAGGAGCGGGGCATTTGGGAATCCCCTATATTTTTTAAGTGACATTTGTATAATCTAAGTATCTTTAAAAAAATAAAAATAAATAAAAAGCATGATTAAAAAAAGAAAATTATAGACCGATATCTCTAATGAATATAGATGCAAAAATCCTCAACAAAACACTTGCAAACAGAATACAAAAGCACATTAAAAGATTATACACCATGATCAAGTTGGTTTTATCCCAAGTATGCAAGGGTGGTACAACACAAGAAAATCAGTGAGTGTAATAAACCACATTGATAAATTGAAGAAGAAAAACCACATGATCTTATCTGTTGATGCAGAAAAGGCATTTGACAAAATAAAGTACTCTTTCTTAATAAAAAAACACTCTAAAAAGAAGGAAGCTTTCTCAATATGGTAAAGTACATATACAAAAAACCTACAGCTAGCATTGTACTCAATGGTGAAAGACTGAAAGCTTTCCCACTGAGATCAGGAACAAGACAAGATGCCCACTGTCACCATTATTATTCAATATTGTCTTAAAAGTTCTAGCTAGAGAGAGCAATTAGGCTACACAAAGAAATAAAAGACACCCAAAGAGGAAAGGAAGAAGTAAAACTTTCTGTATTTGCTGATGATATGATCCTATTTCTAAAAAATCCTGAAAAATCCACAACAAAGCTACTAGAATTAGTAGACAAGTTATCAAAGCAGCAGGATAAAGGTTAATATGCAAAAATAATAGCGTTTCTATACACTACTAATGTGCAATCTGAGGAGGAAATAAGAAAAAAAGTTCCATTTATAATAGCGACTAAAAGAATCAAATATTTAGGAATAAACTTAACCAAGGATATAAAGGACCTGTATTCAGAAAACTACAAAACATTGCTAAAAGAAACGGAAGATTAATTAAATAAATGGAAGGACATTTTGTGTTCAAGGATTGGAAGACTAAATATTGTGAAGATGTCAATTCTACCCAAACTAATTTATAGATTCAACGCAATCTCAATAAAAATACCGACAGCTTTTTTTTTTTTTTTTTTTTTTTTTGCAGAAATCAAAAAGCCAATAATCAAATTTATTTGGAAAGGTAAGGAGTTCCACATAGCCAAAAAAACATCTCAAAAAAGAAGAACGAAGTTGGAGGACTCTCACTTCCTAACTTTAAGGCATATTACTTAGCTACAGTGGTTAAAAAAAAACAGCATGGTACTGGCATAAGGACAGACAGATTGACCAATGGAACCAAATCAAGAACTCAGAAATAGACCCTATATCTACAGTCAAGTGACTTTTGACAAGGCTGTTAAGCCTACCCAGCTGGGACAAAACAGTCTATTCAACAAATAGTGCTGGAAGAACTGGATATCCATATCCAAAAGAAAGAGGACCCCTATCTCACACCTTATACAAAAATTAACTCAAAATGGATCAAGGACCCAAATATAAAAACAACAGCCATAAAACTCCTAGAAGAAAATGTAGGAAAACATCTTCAAGATCTTGTGGTGGTGGGGAACCGGCTGTGACTCAATTGGTTGGGCTCCTGTTTACCATGTGGGAGATCCCCAGGGCCTCCTGGTGAAGGAGTTCCCCCACGGCACGGTGAGCTCAGGGCCTATGCGGTGCAGTGAGCTGGCGCAGCGAGACAACGCAGCAAAGGGAGAGGAGCGGACACAGAAAAATGCACAGCAAATGGACACAGCGAGCACAAGCAGCAAGGGAGGATAAATAAATAAATAATAATAATTTTTTTTAAAAGATCTTGTGGTAGATGGTAGTTTCTCAAACTTTAAAACATGAGCAGCCAAAAAAAAAAAAAAAAAGATAAATGGGACCTCCTCAAAATTAAACACTTTTGCACCTCAAAGGACTTTGTCAAAAAGGTGAAAAGGCAGCCAACTCAATGGGAGAAAATATTTGGCAATCACATATATGATAAGGGTTGAATATCCATGATATATAAGGAGATCATACAACTCAACAATAAAAATGCAAAGTATCTGATTTAAAAATGGGTAAAAGGCAATTGTCCAAAGAAGAAACACATGAAGAAATATTCAACATCACTAGTGATTAGGAAATGCAAATAAAAACTACAATGAGATATGATTTCACACCTATTATATTGGCTGCTATTAAAAAGTCGGAAAACTGTAAATGTTGGAGAGGATGTGGACAGGTAGGAACGCTTATACTGTGGGTGGGAATGTAGAATGGTACAGCCACTGTGGAGGACTGTTTGGCAGTTCCTAAGGAAGTTGAATATAGACTTGCCATGGGACCCGGCAATAGCATTGCTAGGTATATACCCAGAAGAACTGAGAGCAGTGACACGAATAGATATCTGCACACCGATGTTCATAGCAACGTTATTCACGGTAGCCAAAAGTTGAAAACAAACCAGGCGTCCATCAATTGACGAATGGATAAACAAATTGTGGAGTATTCACACGATGGAATATTATGCAGCGGTAAGAAGAAATGAAGTCGTGAAACATATGACAACATGGATGAACCTGGAGGACATTATGTTGAGTGAAGCAAGCCAGACTCAAAAGGACAAATACTGTATGATTGCCCTATTATGAGCTAAATATATTATGTGAAATATAAATATATGAAATATTAACATGGGTAGAATTGCATATATAAGACCGTTTTTCTTTGAATCTGAACAAATGTGAGTTAATACTACAAAATGTTAATATCAGACCAAAAAAAAAACATTATACTAAGTGAAGGAGACCAGACATGAAGTACTGCATATTGTATGATTCCATTTATAAAGATGAAATTAGACTAGTGGTTATGTAGGTCTGAGAAAGGAATGCTAAGGGGTGTGGAGTCTTTCTTTTTGGAGTAATGAAATTGTTCTAAAATGTTTGAGATGATGAATGTACAACATGTGATTATACTAAGAGCCATTGATTATACACTTTGGATAGAACAGCCAGAAACAGCAGCTATGTACAGTGGGGGAAGCATACAGAGACTGAGAGGGGAGGAATTTTCTTGTTTGTTTTTCTGGTTTTTGTTTATTCTTATTATTGAAATAATGAAAATGCTCTAATAATGATTGAAGTGATGAACACACAACTATCTGATTATACCAAATACCATGGATTGTACACTTAGGATAAATTGTATGCTTTATTAATATGTATCAATAAAATTGATTTGTAAAAAAAATAGGGTGGGTTTGGGAAAAATACACCAAATGTAAGATATGGACTACCATAAGTAGTAATATTTTGATGATGCTCTTGCATAGTTTGTAACAAATGTATCATAACAATACAAGTTGTTGGTGGAGGGGTAATTTATGGAACCCCTGTATGATGTTATGCAAGTTTATTTTGTAAGTTCACAACTTTTACTATACACTTATTGTTTATGTATGTTCATTTATGAATGATATACTTCAATAAAAATATATTTTTAAAATGTATGGGATACAGCTAGAGCAGTGCCAAGAGGAAAATTTATGACTTTAAATGCCATATTAGAAAAGAAGATCTCAAAAAAATAATTTAAGTGTTTTACCATAAGAATCTAGAGGAAAAAAGAGCAAATTGAGTCCAAGAAAGCAGAAGGAAGGAAATAATAAAGATTAGGGTAGAAACCGGTGAAATTAACAAAATAGAGAAATCTATACACCAATATCCTTCATGAATATAGAGGCATAAAGACTACCAATGAAACCAAATATTGATTATTTGAAAAGAACAACAAAATTCAAAAATCTTCAGCTAGGTCATCAAGAAAAAAAAAAAGAGACACAAATTACTAGAATCAAAAATGAAAGAGGGGACATCACCATTAGCAATAAAGAAATTAAAATATTATAAGTGAATATAATGAAAAATAATATTTATATCAATAAATTAGACAATTTAGATTAAATGGACAAATTTCTAGAAAGACACAAATTATCCAGACTCAAAAATAAGTAGAAAGTTTTAATAGACCCATATCAAGTAAATAAATGGAAACAGTAATTATAATTATCGCCATAACATAAAGCCCAGGCACAGATGAATCCAGTGGTGAAGTGCTGGTGGGACTGTGGTATGGTCCAGCCACTATGGAGGACAGTTTGGCGGTTCCTCAGAAAACTAACAATAGATCTTCCGGATGATCCAGCAATTCCACTGCTGGGTATATACCCAGAAGAACTGAAAGCAAAGACACAAACAGATATATGCACACCAATGTTCATAGCGGCATTGTTCACCATTGCCAAAAGTTGGAATCAGCCCCGGTGCCCATCAACAGACGAATGGATAAGCAAAATGTGGTACATACATACAATGGAATATTACTCAGCTGTAAGAAGGAATAAAGTGCTAACACATGGAATAACATGGATGAATCTTGAAGACCTTATATTGAGTGAAGCAAGCCAGGCACTGAAGGATGAACAGTACATGCCCTCACTGATTTGAACTAAGGAAAGTGAGCAGTCTCTGAGAACCATTGTCTGAAAGGTAGGTTAACAAGGGAGAGTAAGAGAAGAGCAAGCTTTGAGCCATCACCTATATGGACATAATCTATGGTAAAGGGATAGAGTGTGGTTGCATGTTGGGGGATGGGGCAGATGGGTGGTGGTGTTCCTGGGTTTGGTGGTGCAGCAATGGTGGGTGGGTGGATTAGGAAGGGCAGGTTCAAATTCCCAGGGCATGTAACTGTGAATCTTGTCATTCCATGGATCGGGATAGGGTGGTATCATGGGCCCTGAAGGGCTGGGGGGAAGGGAACAGTCAAAATCTAATGGGGTGTTTGTTGGTCATGGGGAAGATTTTTCATTACCTTACAGTAATGGACACAGGACATGGTAAATATCATCAAAATTATTAAACTGTATCATCTAAATTGTAAACTATACTGTAAATCACTGACAATGTTTAGTTGCTATATTTTGCTATCTGTATAACAGTTATAACAATGCTAACATCCAAAAAATGGGGGGGGGTAATATGGTGTGGGGAAGGGGGGGTGGTTTGGTATCTGGGTGTCTCTGGTACTCCGTGTGTGACTTTGCTGTGACCTAAAACTTCTTTGAAAATTAAATGACAATTTGGGAGACAATGGGGATTGAGAGGGGGAAGGTGTCACGGCACACCGGACATCCGATAACACAGTGATAAAAGGAAAAAAAGAATATATATATATATATATATATATATATATATATATATATATATATATATATATTTTAAGGCATTTCTTTTGCTTTTTTCCCCATTTTTTTTGAATGTCCCAATCCGCTAATTATATTTTGTTTTGTTGTTGTTGTTTTGTTTGTTTGTTTGTTTGTTTCCTCCAGAGTTTCCTTATGTTAGTCTCTTGCATATAAGTTTATCATTGTTGTTTCTTTTTCCTATTAAGTGTATTTGATTATTTTATGGACTACATGTTCATGGAGGATTTGGATCACAGAAGGGTTACAATGGGTACTGCAGGGGATTATTGGTGGGGGGTGTCTGGGAGGGGGGTTTCATGGGAGTTAGTTCATCCAAATATACATGAAAGATAAACAAAATTGTTCAAAAGATCAAAAGATGGAGCATGGTCACAATGGGTGTACAATCACACAATAAATGAGGGAATCTGAATTCCTAGCCTGGAGAGCTCTGCCACAGTCTTCAAGAGAGCAGCAAAAGTCCTCTGAGTGCAGGGACAATGTCTGTCAAAAGAGGATGACCCACTGATGAGTTCTTTTTATTGATGACTACCCTTGTGAGTCTTTGCTTTTGTAACTGAGACTTAGCTTGCTGTTGTGGGGTGCCTAAGGGTTGCCACCTGAGATCCTCCTTGTTGCTCAAATGTGGCCTCTCTCTAAGCCAAATTCAGCATATGAATGCATTACCTTCCCCCCAATGTGGGACATGACTCCCGGGGATGAGCCTCCCTGGCAACAAGGGATTAATACCAAGTGCCAACTGGAAACACAACTGGAAAAAAACCTTGAATAAAAGGGGGAAAAGGTAAAGACAAATTAGTTCATGTGGCTAAGAGACTTCAAAGAGAGTCGTGAGATCATTCCAGAGGTAACTCTTACACACACCTCAGTAGGAGCTCATAGAACGTCAAAGTGCCTATCACCCCACACAGAGGGGCTCCTGAGAGCTCCAGAGACACCCAGGTCTTATATAAGGGGGGATAGCCCCAGAGACTGACACCTTATCAGTGGGCTCTATTTTGGAATCTGTGCTCCTGAGAGTGACAGAATTGGACTCAAATAAGTCCTCCCTGCACATGGTTCACCAGTCCATTCTATTCAAACCTATATGTGAGGCTGGAGTTTGTAGGTGTACTTCCAGAGACTGGAGCCTCTGGCCTACCTATGTGCCAGGTGTGCGTGGAATCTCGGTGGAGCTGCAACTCCTACCCTACAGCTCAATGGACTCATCCAAGTCACCTGGCAAGGAGACAGTGATGGGCAACGGCCAGCCCAGGGAATGGAGAGGGCCTGCATCTGCAGGCAGGATCATCCCACCCACCATAACCATGGGATATAAGCCCTCTCTCACTTGGAGGTGGAGTGGACATCACCATCCCAGTCCCCTCAGGATTGGGGGAAGAACTATGGACTAGAGTGGACTTGATGGTATTCTCTTGTTCACATATGGTGATTCTAGCAATGGAAGAAATTATAACAATGAGGTGGAGCCAGTGGCCACTTGACACTTTTGGGGCAGGGAGGGGATGTGCAGTTGAAATGCAGGGGCTTCTTTAGGATTTGGAGGTTGTCCTGAGTATCGTTGTGGCAACGGATGTAGGCCATTTTAAATCAGCACACACCACTCAGAACTGTGTGGGAGAGAGTGTGGTCTACAATACGAACTGTGGTCTATGGTTGATGGCAAGGCCCCAGGATGTGTAAGTCCATTGAGGGTGGTGGGCCACACTTGTGGGAGATGTTTGTGTGGGATGTGGTGGGAGTTGTGGGAGGTGGGCAACATGGGAATCCCGGTAGGTTCCATGTAATATTTTAGGTAATCTGAGCACCTCTTAAAATATATTTATATATATATAAATAACATTTTTGTAAGCAAATGTACATATATGCATATATATTTATATATCATTTTACAAATATTGGTATGTATTGTGAAAATTTTTATTTTTACCCACAATAAAAAACAAATAAATTTTTTTAAAAAATGAAAGAGAGGACATCACCATTGGCAATAAAGAAATTAAAATATTATAAGTGAATATAATGAAAAATAAT
>JAKSZT010005087.1:0-17067 GCA_026826555.1 Tolypeutes matacus
GTGTAAGATGGTATCTCATTGTAGTTTTGATTTGCATTTCCCTGATAGCAAGTGATGTTGAGCATTTTTTCATGTGCTTTTTAGCCATTTGTATTTCTTCCTTGGAGAAGTGTCTTTTCAGGTCACTTGCCCATTTTTTATATGGATTGTTTGTCTCAATATACATTTTAAAAGATAATAGAACTTATAGTGATTAAAGGCACAACACAAATTTTTTTTGTTAATTAAAAAAATTTTGTTGGCTTTGTTTTTATTAGTTTTTGGGTTGCAGAAGTGTTGCAATTGTGTGGGAATATCAATGATCTGAGGCATAGATGGTGCAGAGATGTGTGAGGAGGGCGTACCTGGAGCATGCCTCTATGGAATATGAATGTGTTCATGTGGTCAGAGGATGTTGCTTTGGTGGGTGGAAACCCACAGTATAACAAACACATATTGAATTCCCATCCAGCAGAGTCCTGCTACATTTTTTAATAAAATGGCACAAATCTCTTAAGTACATGAGTAATGCCTAGCAAAGAAGGACAGACCAATAGGCCAGGCAATGGATGCTGATGCTGGTACTTATGAACCTTGTTCTTGTGAAAGCAAAACTTAGCCTAGTATTATATATTTCTTAAGAGTACCTCCTGAAAAATCTCCTTGTTGCCCTAATGCTGTCTTTCTCTAAGCTAAACTGAGCATATAAATTCACTACCTTCACCCCAAAGTGGGATTTGACACCCAGGTATGAGCCTCCCTGGCACTGAAGGAATAATATGAAACATCAACTAACAATGCATTTGGATAAAGACTTAGACCAAAAGAGGTAAATATCAAATATAAGTGAGTTTTTATGGCTAATAAATTTCAAAGTGAGTCAGGAGCTCATTCCAGAGGTTATACTTATGCAAACCTCAGGAGAATGTTATTGATTGCAAAAGTAAACAGTGCCAAGTAGGGGTGCTCCTGAGGGATCTTAAGACTTCTAGAAACTACAGGCATGCAGTAACCCTAGGAACTCAGCACCTCATCAGTGGGCTTTACCTTGAAATATATGATAACTTATATCCCTCAAAATCAGAGTTAGACTCATTTATTATATTCCTACACATGGCTCTTCTGCCCTATTTAGTAGAGCTTATAATGATCACTTTACTCACTAAATACATATCCCAGAGACTTAAATCTTCTGATTGTTCATATGTCAGGTGAGCCGTGAATCTCAGAAGAGTTGCAGCCACCACTTATTCTTCAATTCATCAGACTCACCCGGGACAACTAACAAAAGAATTATGAAGGACAATGCCCATCCCAAAAAACAGAGTACCTACAACTTTAAGCAAGACAGTTCCATCTATCTGCCCCATTGGATTCAAGCTCCCTCTCAATCAGAAACAGAGTGTGCATAAGCATATTAGTCAGCTAAAGTGGTGCTGATGTAAAGTATGAGAACTCTCCTGGCTTTTTAAAGGGCATTTATTTGGGGTAGAAGCTTACAGTTGCAAGACCTTAAAGAGACCAATTTAAGGTACCATAAGAGGTACTTCTCACCCAAAGTCATTGGCCAGGTATTGGAGCAAGATGGTGGGTGATATCTATGAGGGTTCAGCTTTCTTTCTTCCTCTTAAGGCTCCATGGTCCCAGCTTCTCCCAATATCAGCTGTAGGCTGGGATAAGTCTCATTTTTCTCCCAGGTTCATTTTTGTCTAGGCTTAGCTCTTCAGGGCTCTGGTATCTGCAGCAGCAAAATATGAGGTAAACAGTTCAACTCTCTTCCCAGGGCCACAAGATCTCATCTAATAAATGATCTCTCTTCCTCTGTGTTCTCTTTCTCTGTGCATTTACTTCCCAGGGCTCCGGCATCAAAACTCCAAAATTCTCTCCTCTGCCGTGTGATTTTCTCTGTGAATCCCAGCCCACCAAGGGGGTGGGAACTCAATATCCTACTTACATGCCCAAATCAAAGCCTTAATCATAATTTTATCAAGAAAAAAGGAAACTTCTGAATCTAATACAATCTAATATGCAAAAAGGAACAGACCAGTTTACAAACATAATCCAGTATCTATTTTTGGAATTCATACACAATATCAAACTGCTACAATCACCATCACAAAATCCTCAAGATAGAGGAAATAACAAACATAAGGTTAGACTGCAAAAATAAACTTATTTTTTTAGTAATGGAAAAACTTGTAATATTGATAGAAAGACAGTGGTCATGAGAGGATCTGAGGGGAAGTAGAGTGAAGAATAACTATAACACATATTTAAGACATTGGAGTCTTTCTGCAAGACATTGCAATGACAGAAATGAGCCATTATACATTTTGTCAAAACCTATAAAATTTTGCAGTGCAAAGTGTAAAACATAATGCAAACTATAAACCTTGCTTAGTAGGAATGCTTCAGTGTGCTCATCAATTGTAACAAAAGTACCACATGAGTGAAAGATGTTGTTAAGGTTAGAAAGTGTGGGAGGGGAAGGGGGTGGGAGTTAAGGGAAGTCCCTATATTTTTGATGTAGCATTTATGTACTCTAAAGATCCTTTAAAAAAAGAAAAACAAAGAATAAAAGACTGCTTTGATAAAATGTTAATATAAATAAACTAGAGAGATGGAAAGAAAATAGCAACTATGTACAGCAGGGGACATAGAGAAATTGAGAGGTGATGAGATTTTCTTTTGCCTATTTTTTTTTGTTTTTTTTTAATTTGTATTACTGCAATAACTAAAATTATCTAATAATAACTGAAGTAATGAATACACAACTATGTGATTATACAAAATATCATTGTTTGTACACTTTGGATGGATTTATGCTTTATTAATATTTATCAATAAAATTGATTTGTTAAAAAAAGCATATTACAAAGCTACAATTTTCAAAATACCATGGTATTGGCACAAAGATAGATGTGTTGACAAATAGAATCATTTTGAGAATTCAGACACAGAAATTTTCTTCTATGGAAAATTGATTTTTGACAAAGCTGCCAAATCCTCTCAATTGGAAAAGAATAGACTCTTCTACTAATGGTGATGGGTGAATTGAATATCCATATGCAAAAGAATGAATGAGGACCCCTATCTCACACTATGTACAAAAATTAACTCAAAATGCATCAAAGCTCTAATTATAAGAACCAGCATTATATAAATCCCAGGAGAAAATATAGGAAGCATCATCAAGATCTTGTGTTAAGCAATGGTTGCTTAGACTTAACACTGATATCACAAGGAAAGAAAGAAAAAAAAAAAAGGATAGGTAAATGGACATCCTTAAAGTTAAACAACTTTTGAGCATCAAAGGACTTTGTAACAAAAGTGAAAAATAATCTACTCAATGGGATAAAATATTTGGAAACCACATATCTGATAAGTTTTAACATTCAGAATATATAAAGAAATCAAACTACTTAACAACAAAAAGACTAACAATCCAATTAAAAATTGGCAAAAGAGTTGAACGGACATTTTCCAAAAATGATATACAAAGAGCTAAACAGATTAAATGATGATCAACATCACTAGATGTTTTAGTTTGCTAAGGCTGCCAAGGCAATATACCAGTAATGGGTTGGTATTTATAGTGAGGATTTCTTACCTCATAAGCTTACAGTTCTGAGGCTGAGAAAAATGTCCAAATCAAGGCATCAGGTGAATCTCTCCCTGAAGTTCAGCTGCCAGAGATCCAGGTGTCATGTCACATGGTAGGGCAGTATGGTAGCATCTGCCAGTCTCTTCCTTCTCCTCCAGGCTCCATTGCTGTCAGCTTCTGGCTTCCTCCAGCTTTCTCTCTGCTCCTGTGGATTTCTCTTTTCTGGTTTCAAATGATTTCACCTTCTGGCTCTGGAGACTTTCTTTCCCAGCTTCTGGAGATTTCTTTCTATATCTATGGCCTTTTTTTCACTGTATACATTCACTCTGGGCTATACCTTACCTAAGTAATCTAATCAAAGTCTCCTTAACTGAAGAAATTTAATCAAAATGACCCACCTACTGTAGGTCCACACTCACAGGAATAGATTAATTTAAGGTGAGAAATGTCCGGGGTCCACACAATCCTCAAACTACCACTTTAACTATTAAGGAAATGACATATGAATTCATAGCCACTGGAATGGTGACTCTCAAAAACACAGAAAACTAAATGTGTTGGAGAGGTTATAGAAAAACAATAATACCCAATCATTGCTGATGAGAATGTAAATTAATGCTGTCTCTTTGGGAGACAGATTGGTTTTCCCTCAGGAAGCTAAGTATAAAATTTATCATATGATCTAGTAGTGCTGCTACTAGCTTATACCCAGAAGAATTTAAATCAGGGACTTAAAGAGGTATTTGTGTGCCAAAAATCATAGAAGCATTATTCACTATTTACAAAATATAAAAGCATCCCTACTGTCCATCAACTGATGAATGGAGAAACAAAATGTGGCATTTACATGCAATGGAATATTATTCTGCCATTAAAAGGAATGAAGTCTTCATTTATGTGACTATATGCATGAACCTTGAGGACATTATTCCAAGTCAAATAAGCAAAGTACACAAGGACATATATTGTGTGATCTCATTCATGAGAACTTATTATAATAAGCAAACTCATAGAATTAGAATCTAGTATACAGGTTTCTAGTAGGTAGATTAGTGTTAGAGAATGAGAATTGATACTTAATTTCTTCAAAATTTCTATTTGTGTTGATATTAAAGCTTTCGCAATGGATAGTGGTGATGGTATCACATTATGGTGAGTGTAATTATTAGCACTGAATTATATATATTTAAATATATATACCTAAAAGGGGAAATTGTTAAATCATATATGTTACAAGAAAAAAATCAAAAGACAAAACAGGACTGTATAATACAGTGAAGCCTTTTACAGAATATGGAGTATATTTAATAGTAGAAGTATAGGAATATTCTTTCAAGAATTATAAAAAATGCATAACATAAATAAAGTGTGTAAACAATAGGTGTTAGATGGAAACAAAATATAACTAATGTAAACTATGCATGATATATAATATCATGTTCCTGGACATTATCTTTTTCTTTTTAATAATCTTTCCTCAATTGTAATGAATGTACTATATAATGCAAAGTGTCAAAAATAGGGGGATGTATGGGAACCTTTTAGTTTTTACATGATTTGTCTGTAAACCTACAACTTCTCTAATTAAAAATAATAATAAAAATAAAAATAGAACATAATTCCCAGGCATGTGTATTGGGTGTTTTAAATTATTTAATCCATGTGAATTGTTTCATACATTTCCTAGAATCTAGAAAATATCAAAAAATGATGGCTACTAATGTTATGGAATAGTACAAAAAAACAGAGTGGGCATCACCATCCCCAAATCCTCAAGATTGGGGAATGTACAATGGACTAAAGTAGACTTATTATTCTTCTATTATAGACATTATTATTCTATCAGTGGAAGAACTGTTGTCATTGATATAAAGGCAATGGCCTCCAAAGGTTCTGAAAGGAGGGAGAAGGAAGAATAAGGGTAATTTGGAGGGATATTTTGAGCACTGGATTCATCCTGCATGACATTCCAATGACAGATACAGGCCATTATATATTTTCTCATACCCTACAAAATTGTGTGGGACAGAGTTTAAACTATAATGTAAACTATAGTCCACAGTTAGTAGCAAAGCTTCAATATGTGTTCATCAATTTTAACAAATGTACCATACTAATGAAAGATGTTGTTAATGTGGGAAAGTGTGGGATGGGGAGAAGATGGGATGTATGGGAATCCCCTTTTTCTGTGTGTAACATTTTTATAATGTGAAACCACTTTAAAAATAAAAAAAAAATAAAAAATGGCAAAATTATTTAAAAGGGCTATCATTAATTGTAACAAATGTTCCACACCAATGCGAGGTGTTCATGATTAGGTTGTGTATGGGAATTCTTCTTTTATTCATGATTGTTCCATAAATATACAACATTGCTAATATAGAAAAAAATTAAGAAGAATAAAAACAAATTACGACAGTTTTTAAATGCACCATTTTTCTAATTTGAAAAATAAAAGTTAAATAAAATTCAGCTTTAAACCCAAATTAAATTAATCTAAATTTAAAAAGCCAGTCTACCATTCATTGGAAGCAGCGGTTGCTGGTTGATGCAGATCATGTTAAAAACAGTGAATTCCATGAGTATTGACACTTTGCTGAACTTCATTTCCTGGAAAATTAATCCTTGATAAAAAACAACATTGAGTAGAATACTATGGTGGTGAATAAGGCTGTCTGTAAATCCATATATACAGTGCAGGTAGATGCTTCTAGCAGATTGAGCTCTCCACAGTGCCTGTGTCTAGGTTGGCCTTCATGAATGGAAGTCTATTATCCCATGCATATCCTCCATCCATTCAACCATGGACACAGTCCATGAATCCACTGGAAAAGGACAGGTGTGGCTGGCTAAATAGGCTGACTGGTAACAATATAACAGGTCATCCTACCCATTTGATTATTGAACCCCCTCTACTGAGGTAACCTTTTTGTGAGTATTCAAGTGGGACATATATATTTCAAGTCTTTTGCCAATTCAAAAAGATCTATCCACATACATCTTTCTCTTGGACATCTGCAATACCAATTTTCTGATTATGTTCCTTCCAAATCCCTGATGATCCAGCAACCATTAACCACAACAATGTGCCTTCAATACTTGCTCAAGCCTGATCTTCTGTATGCCACTTTCATCTGATGATACAGTTATGCTGCTCATGCCTATCTATATGCCTTGGTTGGTCAGACAATACCCACATCATTACAGTGAGGTCAGGTCACAAGGTAACTTGGTGGCTATGGTAAGCACTCAGTCTCTTCTAAGGCTCAGTAGAAGACCAAAAGCTGTTTCTTTAAAAGAAGATTTATCTGCAGAGGAAATCTGGGATTTGTTCCAAATTCCCAAGGTTATGCAGTATTGTTTACCTATAGGGACCTGCCAAAGGTTCTAAACAACATCAGTTTGCCACTGAAATTCCATACCATTGAATCTGCTGGATAATATGGCCCAAGTGGGAGAGCAGATTGAATGGCATCCTAGATGTTTTGTAAAGCCATCTTTTGTCCTGGCTCTCACTCAAATCCACTATTCCATAACTAAACTCTGAAGTGATATCTCAACATGTCCCATACCAAAATATATCTAAAATACAAAACTTTTGTTCCTCTAGAACCACTCTCAATACCAAAAGCTTTATCAGAGTTCTCCAGAGAATGTGAATCGAGGATATATGTATTTATACATTAATAAATTTATACAGAACTGGCTTATGATAGTGGGGTCTGGCAAGTCCTAACTACATAGGAAAAACCTAGAATTAGTGTTCTAGCAAAGATGAGGTTTACAGCTTGAATCTGGAATCTTTAGAAGAAGATGACAGGCTGAGAATTCTGTAACAGTTGATATTGATATCAAAGGTAGAAATTCTTCTAATCTCTGGAATCATCTATTCATTCTGTTAAGTTCTCTGAGTGATTGGATGAGATATCCCGACTTCAGGGAGGATAATCTCCTTTAATTAGCTCCACTTGATTGTAGATGATAATCTTATCTATGAAACCTCCACCCACTGTAGCTACTACCACAGTATTTTACCAAACAACTAGAAACCAAAACCCGGCCAAATTGACACATAAAATTAATCAACAAGAAAAAAAGAGGGAAAAGGTAAAGACAAATGAGTTTATATGGCTAAGGGATTCCAAACTGAGTTTGGAGGTCATTCAAAAGGTTATGTTTATGCACATCTCAGTAAGATATCTTTGACTGCCAGGGTAAATATTACCCCAAATAGTGGGGCCTCTGAGGGCTATGGATATATCAAGACACTAGAGTCAGGGCAGGGAGCTCAGGAGTAAGGCCTTGCCAGTGGGCCCTACTTTGGAATTTATGCTCCCCAGAGTGACAGAGTTGACCTCAGTTCTGGTTTCCCTACACATGGCTCTTCTGTCCACCTATTTGAACCTATATTTAGTAGTAGAGTTGGTAGGTGTACATCCAAGAGACTTAAATCTTTGGGCTGATCATGTGCCAACTGGGCCCTGAATCTCAATGGAGTTTCAACACCTACTCTCCAGTTCATTGGTCCACCCAGGAAAACTCACATGGGGATGATGGACTACTACCACCTCAACGAACTGAGAGAGTCTACAACTGCAAGCAAGAGAGTCCCATCCATCAGCCCTATGGAATCACAGCCCCCTCTGAATTAGAGATAGAATGGATACCACCATCTCTGAATCTTCATGATTGGGGAATGAACTATGGACTAAAGTAGATTTACTGGAATTCTACTATAGATTTATTTTTATACTAGCAAAGGAATAAATTATATCATTGATGTGGAGCCAGTGGCCACTAGAAGTTCTGAGGGCAGGGAGAGGGAAAAGAGAGGTGCAATACAGAGGCATTTTTGGGATTTGGGAATTGTCCTGAATGACACTGTAAGGACAGATACAGGCTATTATAAATTTTGCCATAACCTACAGAATTGGGTGGGAGAAAGTGTAAACTAAAATGTAAACTTTATTCCATGCTTAGTGACAATGCTGTAAAATTTGTTCATCATTTGCAATGAATATATCTCACTAATGAAGGATGTTGTTAATGTGGGAAAATGTGATATGTAGGGAGCAGGGCAAATAGGAATCCCCTACATTTTCATGTAACATTTGTATAATCTAAGTATCTTTAAAAAATAAAAAAATTTAAAAATTAACCAACATAATCTCTATGGATGTGTATTTATAAATTTTTATATATAATATTTGACAATATGTAACACCTATTCATGTTAAAAAACCCAACAATAGGAAGAGAAAGGAACTTAACCTAACAGGGTCATTGATGAAAAATCAACCTCTATTTATTATTTATTTGTAAGAATTCCTCATATGTTCTAAATGCAGTCACTAAGACATGATTAACAAATATTTTCTCCCTTTATATTGGTTGTCTTTTCACTATTTTGATGACATTGACATCCTTTGAACCACACACAGAGAGCTTAATTTTTTAATGAAATCAATTTATATTTTTCTCTTTTGCTTGTTTTTAAATTATATCTGAGTTTGGCCTAGCCCAAAGTTATATTTCCATAATTTCTTCTGAAAAATTTATTGTTTTTTGCTAACATTAGTAATAGTGTCCATTTTGAAATACTTTTTTTTTGTCATGAGATGAAGGAATCCTAATTCATTCTTTGTATATGGATAGCCAGTTGTCCCAGAAACATGTATTGGAAATACTATTATTTCCCCCATTGAATTTCCTTAGCAATCTTGTCAAAAATAAATTAACTGTAAAGAGTTTAATTCTGAATTAGCAATTCTCCTTCATTGACCTATATGCATCTCCTTATGTTACAACTACATTGTCTTAATTTCTATATCTTTTCAGTAATTTTTGAAATTGGGAAATGTGGCCTCTTCATATTTGATTTTATTTTTAAATATTGTTGTGGCTATCTGGGTCCCTTGACTTTCCATATTGATTTTAGAATCATTTTATAAACTTCTGTTGGATTATCCAGTGTTTGAAGAGAACAAATATGCAATTCAAGTCAGAGTGTAAGTGGCAGCTCTAAGCTATTTGATAAAACCTTTAATCATATACTGTATTTACTAGTACCTTCTTAGAGAAAGTGGGGCTATGCATTCAAATTGCTCATTGTCCTGGACTTGCTCTTATGAGCTTTGTAATAATAACAAAAGTAATAATAATAATAGCTATAACAACAGTAGCAATTGCAATAATGGTAATGACTCTATCTGTAAGATAGAGCTATTAATTTTGGCATAATTGCTATAAATAATTGTTGAAAAATAAAACCCAACAATAGGAACAGAAAGGAACTTAACCTAACAGGGTTAGGTTTATTTTCAGCATAATTTAAACAATACCAAATTAAAATAAAATTCATATGAACATAGTGCAACTAAAACCATGTTTAAATTTATGGGATATGATATCATTGCATGTTATTTAGGGTAAATAAAATATCTTAAAAATTGTTCTGTAAAATACAAGAGTGCTCTAGAAAAGTAAAAATGATATTTCATTTTACAGAAAGGACAAAAATAGCATAATGAATGTCAGCTCAAAAATATTTATAAATTAAATGGATTCACAATCTGAAATGCAGTTAAATATGTGAGGAACTGAAAAATCTCATTCTGAAACAAATATGGGAACATAATGGCCAACATATTAGATGACTCATCTTTCAAAGAAGGTTCATTACCTTAACATATATTAATATTACCAAGTACTAATAAACAATACAATATGGTGATGATGCAGGGATAACTATATCAAGAAACAGGTATATATATTCAAAGTAATTTTTACCTTAATCCAAGAGTTGCAATAAAACAAAAAAGAAACAAGAAATTTGGAACCCAAAAGGGTCATTTCCTACTTTATATTGTAGATTCCAGATAAATTAAAAGCCTAAATTTGGAAGATAAATCTACAAAGTTAACAGAAAAAAAAAAAAAAAAAGATTTTACTTAATCTTTCACTTAAGGTTTTGAAAATCACCCTAAACAACATATAAAACTACAATATATAGGGAAAGAATTCCTTGATATTAGTATAAAAGTTACCATTTCAAAGAAAGACGCACAGACAAAGTCAATAGATGAATGGAACAATAGAAGATGGTTTCCCTAACTCCAAATTCAGAAGGGATAAATATATGCTATTAAATGTTGACAGACAATCATTCTCAAATCAAAGGATATGTCTAGAAACACAGTAAAGATGTACCAAAATAATTTTCTTTTATTTTTTAATATTCAAAATATAGTTCCAAAATGGCTATCAATTATGAGAAGCTCAAATTCATTGTCAATATGACACATGGAAACTCAGGCAAAATGAGACAAAGTTTTATCAGGATGACAATGGCAACAATTTTAAATCTGTTTTTTTTTTTTCTTCAGTGTTTTAGCAAGGATGCTGTATGGAAAAAATGTCATTTAGTAAAGTGGGATTTGGAGAATTAGATATTCATGGATCTGGGAATAGATAAATAATATATTGTGGGTGTTGTGGGGAAAGTGCAGTTGTTAGAACAATGAAAAGAGTTAGTTACACTTAAGCAAATTTCACTGATCCTTTGAGATAAACAAAAACAACAATGATACTGAAATTAATTTAACAACAAAATTTATTAGAATTAATGAATCATATATAAATACACACAGATATCCACATTCAATATTAAGTAAACTTTACATCGGAACTGTATCTGAAGGAAATTTGCTTTGGACTTTGAGCAGCTTGACTGTCATAATTTTTTCACTTGATCATTTAATTATTAAAATAGTATATACACACAGAGCATGGAAATACCAAAAACCATTTTTTCCTAATTTTAAATTATTTTCCAACCTGGAATGAGACCATTTAACTGTATGTAAGTTAATGAGTACATAGATGATCACTTCACAAGGAGTTTTTAAATGATAATTCTATTTTCTCTCATATAGAAATCATGGAGCATGGGTAACCTCTGGGTTTTCTTGTCCCATCTGCCATCATTACGAGCTTCAACTGTACCAGATACTTGGATTTCCTTTATTCACGCATTTTGTATTATGTCTTATCTCCTGTGCGGAAATATCAATGTCTGAATTGAGCCACCTTATTACTGTGTTTTTATCCTTTGTCTCTCTAGATATTTAGTAATTACTTTAAGCATTAAACCTTTATCAGAATTGTTTGTTTTCTATGATATTGTTTTAAATATTGTTTTAATTTTTTGTTTGAATGGCTTCAAGATAGAAGATCTCTTTCTCCCTGCTATTAGTACTGACTGCCTTCTTTCTCTGGGAAACTCCTTCTGTATGACAGTTGGGAGTTCTGAAATAGATTTCATGTAATATATGGTTATGAATATAGATGAATCTGGGTATAGATGTGAGGATTTCCCTTGTAATTGTTTAGAATAATTACAGACTTCACATTCAGGATAGAATGCATAGGTATGCTTATATAAAGGGTAATGGGCACTAGTGTCTATCAATCTATCAGTCTATCTATCATCTATCTATCTATCTATCTATCTATCTATCTATCTATCTATCTATCTATCTATCATCTATCTATCTATCTATCTATCATCTATCTTTCTATCTATATTTTAACTACTTAAACATTAAATAATAAATAGTATATTACACAGTGAACACGTAATTTAGAGCATATATTTTCAGTAATAAAAATCATAGTTTTTATTCCCACTTTGCCAGAAAATCAGTGAATCTGAAAAAGTTATACAGCTTCCTTGACCTCTGTCCATTTAGCGCAACAGGGATATAGAAAGACAGCCTCTCACATCTACATCATAAATGTACAGTAGTAAACATTCAAAGAAGAGTCAGTACAGAATAATAATATTTTTTTCAAGTAATTTTATGTGCAAATATTAACTATGTAAATTTAATTATATATCACCCATTTTTATCAAAGCAACTAATTGATCAACATTTTAACTTTATATGAATGTAGAGATAATGATTTTATACATTTTGTCCCATTTTAATTATTTAAATGTTATTTCTAATCAAATGAAGAAAATTTTCTTTTGAGTATCCATATATATCTAGCAAATAGTCTTAGTCATGCTTAATCTCCCTGTTCCTCAGGCTAAAAATAATGGGATTTATGACAGGGGACACCATAGTGTAGAACATGGCTGTCAAAAGTGTTTGAATTGTTGATTCTTTTGATATGGGACCTAAACAAACAAACAATCCAGAAATAATAAATAAGATAAAAGTAGCTATCTGGGGAGAACAGGTTGATAAAGCTTTGTTTCAAACTTCCAGAGATTGCATCTGGAGCACGTTTAAATATTTCTTACTATATGACATGACTAAAATGATAAAACCAAGTAAGAGAAGACAAGCACTTATAGCCAGGGCCACAGATTCAGAAAACTGGACAGCCTCAGATGAGGTGCTCATAACTTGAGGTACATTACAGAATAACTGATGGATCACATTAGACTCTGTGAAGGGGAGCCTGAAAATGTTGCCTGTGTGGATGGAAGAATAGACCAGCCCAAATACCAACAAGACACCTGCTAACTGTTTGCAAAGACATGGGGTGATGGTGATCCTATAGTGCAGAAGGTGGCAAATGGCAACATAGTAGTCATAGGACATCACCACAAGGAAAAAGAACACAGTGGATCCAAATAAGATAAACAGGAATGTCTGCGTGGCACATTTTTTAAGAGAAATTAATTTATTGCCTGTTAGATAATTCATCACATATTTGGGAATGGTTACTGAGATGTAACCAAAATCTAATAAGGATAAATTGCCTATAAAAAAACACATGGGGAAGTGGAGCTGGGGGTCTCTCACAATGGCAGTAACAGTCAGAAGATTTCCAGCCAATGCTCCTAGATAAATCACTAAAACCAGCAGAACTTGCAAGACTTGGCACTCCCAGCATCTTGAGATATCCATGAGTAGGAATTCTGTGAAGATGGTGAGACTGTCTATGTCTGCTAATATGCTGCAGTCTCTCCATAGTCAAAGGATAAATTGATAAAATTATGCTAAAAGTAAAAATGGAGTGAAAATCCAAAATACCCAAGAGAGAATGAAACCTCTGATCACTGTTTATATACTACATTTAAAGATCCAAACTTTGTCTGCAATTTTATATGATATAAACCTGCTTAAATGATAAATGAAAATATAAAAGAATAAGAATATAAAGAAACTTAAAAATCTCAATAAAATTGAGTTATATTGCTAGACCTTGGCCAATTTGGTTTTATGCATTTTGATTAAAAAATATCAATACAGATCATATTAGAATTCAAAATAATGTAAAAAAAGAACCAAACATACCTGCAGACTAAAATATCAGTTTTCTCCTTTTAACCATTAATATCTCTCACAAAGACTTAATGATGTAAATTCTAACACTGTGACTATCACTGGGAATGCTGCAGAAAGTCTTTTTGAAGAGAGGTGTATTTTTATTTCAAACCATATGAAGAAATGGGCTGCATGCTTCTCATTCATGCTTGCCAATATCTTTCTGGGAACCATAGGTGCACTTACACACACAATCCTCAGGGAGGATTCCTCCAGAGGAGAAAAGGACTTTTAAAGCCTTGTTTTTGATAAACATTTTTTCCAAAATATTGCAATTAATTTGATCGATGATAACTCATTTTTAAGAGATAAGAGTTGAATATGGGTTATGAAAATTCATGTCACCAAAAATGTTTTTTCTGTCAGTGTTGGCTTAATGATATTTCAAAGTTACTATTTTATGATAATAAGAGCAAGAGCCTTTAGAGAAGAAAATTTAAAATGCAGTATGTGTGTGTGTATATATATAATAGGTATATATATTATAATTAAATATATATACAATATATGTGAAAAGTCATTAAAGTAAAACAATATCAAAATGCTTACAAACCTAAAACAAATTAATCAAAAATATCTGAAATATCTTCAAAGTTATCAAAGTTACTGGTAAAGCAATTGCTATAAGTTTGAAAAAAGACACCACAGAAAGAACAAAGGAAAGAGCTAATATGGCAAAATATAAACTATCTAAAGCTTAGGAGACCCAGACTAGTTGTTACCTCTGAAGAGTACTGAGGAAAAGAGGTAAACTGACAGAATCCTCAGATGATCCTGATAATTCTCATAAGGAAATTATTAGGAACACTGTGGATAATTTCCGAGGGAATGAATCCTTAAAGTTCTACATTCAAGTGACAACATTTAAGGAAACAAGAAGGACCCATGAACAGTGAATCTCAAACTCTGGTCTGCAATTGCAGCAACTGCACCACTGGAAAACTCCCAAAGGAGCATGAGTAGAGCTAGGAAAAATGGCATGACAAGGCAGGTATTCTACCTCAAAAAGAGTGTGGGGTCATTGGGACCCAGTGTAAGCTAAAATATAGGTCTGGATGGAAAATAAATATCACAGACCAAAAACAAAACAAAACAAAACAAAACAAAACAAAACAAAAAAGCAAAACAAAAAACAACCCATGAAATTGACTACCTAAGGGAATTTTTCACTGTTGAACATTGTAATAAGCACATAAAATTAATTAAAAAGAAGCCCATTGGCTCCATGCCCTCGGAGGGTCCTTGCTGGTATTTTGTGTAGAGACTTAGCGCCGAAATGGTATTCATTCAGTTCACCTCATTCCAGCACACAGAGTCTTTAAACTCTTTACTGGAATTTCCTTACCCTACAAAGTCTCTCTGCTTATGCATGACCTGCTGTCCATCATGCTTCCTTCAGTGAGCAAACAGGTACTTGGTCAGTGCTCATCTTGGAAAGGATTCATATTCTCTGGAATTTAGTTGATTTAGCCTCCATCACACAAAGAACTCTTCAACAAGTTCCAAAATATGTCTTTAAAATTTTTTCCTATTTTTTTTCTATTATTAATAACATATGAAAGTCTTATACATATAAATTCCATTGTCATAATCATAACTAATATTGTCCCACGTTATACTTAACATAATAAAAGCATTTTGATTCCAATGAATGTTATGAATATATATCTCAATATTTAAAGCTCATGAGACTCTTTTAATACAGATTTATATAAAATATAGGTTAATATAAAATACTGCCTGTATTAGTCAATGTCTCTCAGGGAAACAGAACTGACAGAATGTGTGTGTGTTTGTATGTATGTGTATATATACAAATATATACATATACATTCTGTATATCATATATGCATATATTATGAGATTTTATTATAGGAATTGGTTTACACAACTGTGGGGTTTGGGAAGTCTGAATTATATAAGGAGGACCACAAGCTGGGAATTCTGATAAAGGTGTTGTTATATTCCCTGGAGAAGTTGGCTGGCTGAAGAAGAGAGATATTTTCTTCTTTCTGATTGATAAATACATGCCCTATGTTAATTTTAAAATGTGATGATCAGTACTTCAGAAATTTAATAGCATTTCAGATTGAGTTACACTTAATGTAATATTATTTTTGAGCTGAAACTTCCATTTAGAGGAATATTTGTTCAATTGTGAATGTGAAATATCTTATAAGATTTGCATATTTTTTACATTTCTCTTGCTGATTTGCATGGTAGATTATATATTTAAATAACATATCAACTTCATATATTATCTTTTGAAGAGAATGTCAATAAAATAACATATAGTAATATCACCAAGTACTTAATAAACAATACAGTATAGTGCTGATGCAGGGATAAATATGTTGAACAAAACGCAGTGCTTAGAAATAAGCACTTGAATATATATAATCAAGGTAATTTATAAAATTGATAAAGATTTTACTCAAACAACACAGAAGTAGATTGCTTGGTAGATGGTGAGAGGAAAACTAGATCCGCAAAGGAAGAGCATTCATCTGAATCCTTTTTCTCTTGTTTTAAAATGGCAAAATACAAATAAAATAAAAGGTAAATTTATTTACCTAAATTTAAGAGGTAAATAATACAGAACTAATAGATCAAGGAGAAACAATTGTAAGCTTGTATTGGTATAATCTCCATGAACACTATCTAAACTCACAAAATATTGGCAAAAGAAGTTCTTTTTAATAAAAGCTATCTCTATCAAAGACACAAGGACAAAGTTAATAGGTGATTGGAAGAATAGGAGAAGGTTTCCCTTGCTCCAATTTAACATGAAATAAATATATGCTAACCCATGTTAACAAAACCTTTTTTGAAATCAAAAGAATATGGATAGAAACCCAAAAAAAGATGGATAAAAATTCTATGTTGAAAATATAATTCCTACATGGATATTAATTTTCAGAAGTTCTAATTTATTAAGAATAGGAAACACAAAAACTCAGACATAAATGAAACACACTTTTATAAATATAAGAATGGCAATAAAATATAATTAGTGGATTGGGAGATTCAAAAAATGGGGGGGTTTGTTCTTTGTTTGATTATTTGTTTTTTTTTCCTTCTCTCTCTTTTTTTTTTTCCCCTGAGTTTCCTTATGTTTGTCTCTTGCATGTAAGCTTATCA
>JAKSZT010005088.1:0-15073 GCA_026826555.1 Tolypeutes matacus
ACATTAATACTATTAGTAAGGGTAGAACCTCATGTGCTTATGGCAGTCACAGTTCATAGGGGGATTAGAACTTTGAGAGATTTATGCAGAGGGTGAGGATGAGATCACAAGTAGATGGATTAGGGTTATAAATTCAGGAAATTTTAGTAACTCATCTCAGTGATTACAGACATAATCTATGGTAAGGTGAAAGTGTGTAGTTGTGTACTAAAGGATATGACAGGAAGATAGTGATATTATTGGGTTGCGTGGTGCAGGGTTGAGAGGTGGATAGATTCAGGAGGGTGGGTTGGAAGGTCCAGGGTACTGGGGGGATGGTTGGGAGAGGGACCAGGTTAACACTGGGGATTTGTGGGTATGTGGTTGAAAGTACAAAGTTGGGAATGTTCTTATGGCAATATGACAAGGAAGGCTTAAGGGTTTAGGGTATTGGTAGGGCAGGCATCCAGGACAAAGCACACCTAGAGCAGGCTTCTAGGGAGTGTGTGAATGATCATTCTGTCATAACGTGTTGTATCAGTGTGTGGAGACCCACATAATGAGAGGGAAGGAGTTGGACTCCCATCCTTGGGAGAACCGATTTGTTCAGAAATAAACAGTTAGGTGTCTCTCGAGAGCATGGGCAGTTGCTAAGAGGGAAGGACAAACCAGTGTTTCAAGAACTCACTCTTTCTTTTTTTTTCCTTTAACTAATTTATTTTTTATTTTAGTTAAAAATCAAAATTTTCACAATATATACCAATATTTGTAAAATGATATATAAATGTATATGCATATATGTGCATTTGCTTACAAAATGTTATTATATATATATAAATATATTTTAAGAGGTGCTTAGATTATCTAAAATATTACATGGAACCCACTGGGATTCCCATGTTGCCCACGTGGCAAGGAAGAACTCACTCTTGTTCCATGTAACTATGAATCTTGTCATCCAAGGAGTGAAACCAGGGGGTCGCCTTGGGCCCTGAGAGGAGGAGAAGGGAGGAATAGAATAGATTGAACAAGGGGTATTTAGTGGGCAGTGTAAGTGTCCTACATGTAAGTGTCCTACATGATGGACACAGCACATGGTAAATATCATCAAAATTTATAAAAGTGTATAATCTAATAAGTAAACCATAATGTAAACCACTAAACATGTTTAGCAGCTATGTTTCACTATTTTTAGATCAGTTATAATGAAGGTACCATCCACATATAAAAAGGTATTAATATGGGGTGGGAGGGAGGAAAGGGGGAGGATGTTGGGTATATGAGAATCTGCTGAATTCTGTGTGCGACTTTGCTGTGACCTAAAACTTCTTTGAAAACAGAATGAAAAACAGTGAGTCATTGTTAAATGAGTGGAGGAAGGTACCACAGTACAGACAGGACACCAGATATTGTGGTGATGAAAAGCAAATGCCAAAAAAATTTTTTTTAATATTTTTCATTTTTAAAAATATCCTAGTCTTTTCATTTTATTTTTAGTTTTTTAAAAATATTTTTATGTATTTTATTTCTTATATTTAAACTTATCATTATTGTTTTGGTCTCCTATTAATTGTATTTAGCTATTGTATTGGCTTCATTTTTCAAGAAGCTTTGGATCACAGTAGGGTAAAATTGGGGTGGGGGATGATCGTTGGTGTGGGCTGTCAGGAATGGGGGATGCATGGGAGGAAGTTCACCTGAGAATACATATAAGGCATGTAAAAACGTTCAAATGTTCACAGGACATTGTTATAGTGGGTAGAGACTCACACAATAACTGAGAGAATACTGAATTCCCTTCCTGGAGAGCTCTAGCACATTTTCTAATGCAGCAGCAATAGTCCCCAAAGAGCAGGGGCAGTGATTGGCAAAGGAGTATGATCCATGGATGGGCCCTTGATACTGATGACTAAGCTTATGAGCCTTTGCTCATGATATTAAAACTTAGCCTATTGTTATGGGGTGCCTAAGGGTTGCATCTTGAGAGCCTCCTTGTTGCTCAAATGTGGCCTCTCCCTAAGCCAAATGCAGCATATGAATGCATTACCTTCCCCTCAGCATGGAACATGACTCCTGGGGATGATCCTCCCTGGAACTGAGGGATTGCTACCAAGCACCAACTAGCAGTGCAACTGGAAAATGACCTTGGATAAAAGGGGGGAAAGGTAAAGACAAAAGAGTGTATACGGCCGAGAGACTTCAAAGTGAGTCGGGAGGACATCACAGAGGTAATGCTTATTCACATCTCAGCAGGATCTCATAAACTTCCAAAGTGGATACTACCTCCAATAGTGGGGCTCCTGAGGGTTCTGGAGACACCGAGGTCCTATGGTCAGGGTAAATAGCTCCAGAGTTTGGTGCCTTGCCAGTGGGCCCTACTTTGGAGTTTGTGCTCTGGGAGTGACAAAGTTGGACTCAATTATGTCTTCTCTGCACATATTTGATTTTGGAATTTGTAGATATATGTCCACAGACTCAAGTCTTTGGGTTCTCCATGTGCCTTCTGGGCCTAGAACCTCAGCGGAGTTGCAACACCTACTCTACAGCTCATTGGACTCACCCAGGACACCTGGTGGGGAAATGATAATGGATAATGGCCATCCCAGGGAACAGAGAGAGTCTGCAGCTGCAGGCTGGTTAGTCCCATCCATCTTTCCCATGAGATATAAGACCCCTTTCAACTGGAGGTAGAGTGGACATCACCATCCCAGAATCCTTGGAATTGGGGGAAGAGCTGTGGATTAGAGTGGACTTACTGGTATTCTACTATAGACATATTGTGATTTTAGCAATGGAAGAACTTACAACACTGATGTAGAGCCAGTGGCTACTGGAGGCTCCGGGGGCAGGGAGAGGGAAAAACAGTTGTAATACGGGTGCTTATTCAGGACTTGGGAATCACACTGAGTGACGTTGCAATGACAGATATAGACCATTTTATATCATCACATAACATGCATAATGTGTGGGAGAGAGTGTAGACTACAACGTGAACTATGGTCCACGCTGAATGACAAAGTCCTAGGATGTATTTATCAACTGTAATGAATGTGCCACACTAATGAAGGATGTATATGTGGGAGGGAGTGCGAGGTGTGGGGAGTGGGGCATATGGGAATCCCTATATTTTTTGTGTAAAATGTATGTAATCTAAGTATCTTTTTTAAAAAAAATTTTTTAAAGAAAAAAGCATTTAATTAAAAAAAAGTTTTGGGAATATATAATATTAAAGGACTAGTTTATTTTTCTGCAAGATTGAGGGAAGTCTCCTTAGTAACATTAGATTGAAAGAAAGGACTGGCCTTTCTATATTACCACCATAATTAATAACTTCCTGAGGAGTGTCATTTCATAAATCAGATATGGTTTCTTTTAGAAGTAAAGATCCTTTTACTTGCTTGCGTCATTTACGAGGAAGCACATTTTGCATTCATACTTTGAATTATCATTAGAACGCAAATGGTTCCAGGAAAAGAAATTTAAATACACAGGGATATATAAATAGCAGATATTATTTCTTTTCCTAAAAATCAAAAGGATTCTTGGTCTCTGAAAAAGGAGGCATGCAAAAACCAAGAAAAACAAAGACTGGGGGAAAGAAGATGAAATGTAAATTGTGAGTAGATTCAAAATCAAATTTGCCATGGATTCAGAAGAAATACATCCATGCTTTGCCTCTCTCAGTAAACTGATGCCTTTGAGCAAGTTATATAAGCACACAGGAATTGTTTTTTAGTTACTGATAATCATGTCTAATTTATTTTAACAATGTAAACTTAGAAATAATTGCCACAATTCTTGATGAGAGGTATTATTCCATAATAGCAAATTTCCTAAAAATTCAGTTTTCTGTCTTTAGTTGGAATTCTCTGAATTTCCTCCTTTCTATAACTAGAAAGGCATGTTAATTTAAAGGGATAAATTTGATGGTATTGGAAAGAAGCAAAGGTCTAAAGCATTTCCTATAGCAGATGATGGTATTTGTTAATATGACCATTGTTCTCTACTTTGAAGAACATTGGAAGACAAATAAGAAGTGAAATGGGTAGAATGTATGCATTAGGGAAATGGATAGAAATAAGTTACTAGCTCTAAGGACATAAACTTATACCAATTTAACATAGGACATTTTTATGAGGGGTGAGGTGACAATGTCATTCACTTGACCTTACATAATATGCCATCTTTCTCAGCTCTGCCTCAGTATTCTGGAAACTACTTTGCAAATGGGGATTTTGAAGGGTGCCAGTGAGGGAAGCCTGATGGGTTTCATCCTGTTGAGTTTTTCTGATCATCCTCAGTTACAGAAAGATCTATTTCTAGTCATCTTGATCTTTGTATGCACTAACCATTTTGGGCAAGACCACCATCATACTGATCTCTCTTCTGGAACACAAACTTCATACACCAATGTATTTCTTCCTTTCTCATCTCTTCTTCATGGATCTATGCTTCACCAGCAGTGTGATTCCCCAGCTCCTGGTAAACTTATGGGATCCCATGCAACCATTACCTATGGTGGTTGTGTTGTTCAACTCTATGTCTTCCATGCACTGGGTTCCCTGGAGTGTGTTTTGTTCACAGTGATGTCCTATGATCACTATGTTGCTGTCTGCTGTCCCCTCCATTACAGTGTCTTTATGCATCCCTGTCTCTGCATGATCCTGGCCTCTATGGTGTGCCTCAGTGAGGTGGCCACCAGCTTGGTACAGTCTACTCTCACACTCTAGCTGCCCTTCTGTGGTTATCACCAAGAGGACTATTTCATCTGTGAGGTCCCTGTGCTCATTAAGTTGGCTTACATGGACACCACTTCCAATGAGCTTGAGCTTTTTGTGGCTAGTGTCCTCTTCCTTGTAGAGGACACTGGTCTCTTATGGCTACATTGCCCAGGCTGTTTTGAGGATCAAGTCAACCACTGGGAACCACAACGCATTTGGGACCTGCTTTTCCCACCTGTTGGTGCCCATCATCTTCTACAGAACCATCATCTTCATATATCTGCAGCCAGCAAAGAGTCAATAAAAAGATCATGGAAAATGTGTTTCCTTCTTCTACACTGTGGTGACCCCTATGCTAAACCCTCTATTTATACTCTGAGGAACAAAGAGTTTAAATGGGCTCTTAATAAAGTTCTAGAGAATATTCTGTATATAAATTTTACATGATTCTTATAGTTTTCCTTAAAGTGATTCTGTGAAGAAAACCTTCCAGAAGGATCATATATTCGTAATTTTATTCTCTTTCTTTTTAATTAGTTGCTTACTCAATTTTTAACATTCTAAAAATACTATGAAATATATGCACCTAGTCCTGATTTTGCTATCACCCAGAAGCAGCATATGGTGAAATGTTAGTCAATCTATGCTTCAATGTATTTCCTTCAGAATGTATTAATTAAGTAACAAATATGAGATCCCTTTTAAATGTTAAGCCCTTTAAAAGATTAAGGTAAACACAAACATTCAAGGCATTCATAAGGCCATTTGTCCTGTCCATCATTCATTTACTAACAATGCAGTTGTTCAGTTTTGCAGCCTCCCCATTGCTATAGTTGTACAAGTAGCTTAATTCCTTCCAAAGTTTCAGAGCTAGATGTAGTTAGGATGGCTGCACCTTGAGCAAACTGTCATGAAGCAAAATATATATTTCACTCTATATTCCATGTGCTTAGAATTTGGAAACAATGTGTAGATGGGCAAAAACACCATGAGACCTAAAGCCATACTTTAAAAATGGTGGACATAGCAGCTGGAGGGAACCTGGCTCTCTAATTGTATGGTTGAATACATAATTGAATCAAGGAACCAGTTCTAACCACCTAACTATGAATTTTATTTCCTGAGATAAATTACAGCTCTAGAATATTTTGTGCCTTGAAAACACATTTATAACACTTATTATTGTTATTATAACCTGTATTTTATATATAAAACATTTTCTCTTCATTTTTATTTTTATTTTATGGATAAAATCTTAAAGATCTTTCAATATTTATTATTAAACACTGACAATCGGTTCTCATGGTTTCACTCAAAATAGTCTTTTCATGTACATTCTTTTTCTGAAAATGAAGAACTTTTGAATATTGATTTTGGGAAATTTTGTGTGACTATATGAGTCTACATTCTACTTTCTTGCATAACAGCAAGTACTGGGTTGTATGGATGATTGTAGGCAAAAATGGTGGGTTCAAACATACATAAAAATAAAGAAACATTTTAGTGAGATGAGAAAGATTTTCTCACCTCTCTAAAATGGGAAGTTCTTGTAGGTATAAGTGTGTTAATCATTTCATTTAAAGAGTAAGCAAGTCAAGGAATGACTGACTCATCACTTATGACTTCTAAGAAGCAGAGAAAGAAGTTGTCCAAGAGAGATCAGAAGGATGTGAATGTTTAAGTCAACTAAAGAAGTTTTTAAGAGTCATATTTGTAGAGAGATTAGCATGTTTTTATAATTGGAGTCAATTAAAATTTTTGAAAATGTTAAAGGAAAAAAATAAAATGAAGCATAGCTAGACCAAAGATTTATAGTGAAGAGGAGAAGACAGAAAACTGTCTGAATTGGTCAAGAAATGATGGGTCATATATGCAAGAGAAGGGGTTGGAACAGTACCAAAAGGGAAACAGAAATATTGGGGTAATTAGATAGATTTTTACTGTAGAAGTATGACCTTGGATAATGTTTTCATTCATCAAAGCTGCTCCTCCTATTACTATCAGGGAAGGGGACTGCAGCTGAGTAACTCCCCTTCCCTGGAATCACTAGATTACACACATCTTATGTCAAGCCCAAACTCTGAGAAATTAATTGGACATCAGAGTTTCTGATAACTGATATCCTAACTTCTCTTGGATGCATGTTGTGAAGAAAGCAGAGGTAATAATTCAAGGATAATCCATGAATTATGATAATACATGTTTGTTAAAAATCTCAAATGCCAAACTCTTTGAAATAATTTTTTTTAAAAGTTCTATGGTGATTTTTATTCCCAATCAGTAGTACCACAAGCCACCCTGTTCTAAATCTTATATTAGGCAATGTATTAGTCAGCCAAAGGGGTTCTGATGCAAAGTACCAGAACTCTGTTGGCATTTATAAAGGGTATTTCTTTGGGGTAGAAGCTTACAATCAATCACAATGGCCTAAAGAGTCCAACTCAAGGTACCATAAGAGGTACTTTCTCACCCAAAGTAATTTGCCATGGGTTGAAACAAGATAGTGGGTAATATCTGTGAGGGCTGAGCCTTCCTTCTTCATCTCAAGGCTTCATGGCCCCAGCTTCTTCTGATCTCATCTATAGACTGGCATAAGGCACATCTCTTTCCTTGGGGCTTGTTTCTTTCCCGGCTCAGTTGTCCTGTTCTCTTCAGCAGGCCAGTTGTAGACTATCAGGGTCGTCTCTCTTCCCAGGGCCTCAGCTGTGTCAAATGTGCTGTCTCTCTTCCTCTATTGTGTTTCTTTTTCTGTATGAGTGTCTGCCCACTAAGGAGGTGTGTATTCAATACCCTACTGACATGACTGAATCAAAGCTCTAATCTTAATTTAATCAAGTAAATGTAACTTTTAATGTGATACAGTCAAAGTTATCATGCCCAGAGGAACTTACCAGTTTACAAACATAATCTATATCTCTTTTTAGAATTCATATAAAATATCAAAATGCCACAGGTAATACAAAAATAAAAAAACAGGCTATGTCTTCAGAGTTGAGAAATTTCAAGGAAGGGTCAACCAATACAGGGATTTTGTAAGGACTTAGATACTGAAGGAGATATAGAATTTAGACCTATAAAAAAATCTATGTTATTTCAACATGTCAACTTGTGTTGATGTAGTGAAAAGAACACCAGTCTCAGAAGAGGTGTCTTGGATTTTGGTCCTAATAATTCTTATAACAAGTACAAATTCCTACACTTATTTTTTACTCATTTTACCCTTTATTTAATGAGATAACTGCATTAGAACATAAGATATCTTCTTTCTGCTTAAAACTTGCAACTACCATTGGAGATTGAAGAGTTAATAAGGTGTGCGCATATTTGAGAAATATTTAGGTCTTATTTGGAATTTTGGGGACTTGATATGAAATATAAATATATATATATATATATCATTGATGGTCACATTGATGATGGGCCTAAGTTTCTACCTTATATAAATTTGGCTGATGATGTTGCCATTTACTTTTAGAAGAAACATAATAGTGAAAGCAAGGGCTTAGGTTTGAACAAAGTGCATTTGGGGTGTTTCTTCAAGTGTAGATGTCCATTTGAAAATTGAATATGAGGATCTGGTCCTCACTGGAAGAATGTATTCATAATTAGTTTGGTGATTAGCAGATGGGTTCGCTTAGGGAGAAATTAAATTGTGGTAAGTGATGAGGATGCTGGATTGATGTTTGAGTAATCCATCATTTAAAGGTTTGAGGGAGAAGAATAATATTACCAAAGATACAGTAAATCTAAACATACCTCCAGATGATTTTACTGTGAAATTTCTTTGCACTAAGAAATAAAGATGTGCTAGTTATAGGGAGTTATATGATGCAGATAGTCCAAGTTACAGGTGGAAGTATTAGCTTTAAGGGAGATGAGAGAGATGTTCTTTCTTGTAACTGGAGGGAAGGAGGAAAGAGGCAACGCAGACAAGTTGCTTGTTTATTTTTTATGTTGGGAAGTCTGATGCTTCCTTTACAAAGTAGGAAGTCCCAGAATTCTGCTGTATCAAACAAGGAATACTCAACATTAGGGAAAATGTATATCCATTCTCCCTGGTTGAAACCCTGAAGTTAGCTACTTCCTCTGCTAATTGCCTTCTGGGGAAACATGTTACCCTAGAAGATTTAGTAATGTGAATAAACATGAGCTTGCTATAAAGGGATCTTGCCCACTTTTGGATCCTCCTTTCTCCCAAAGCTCATTAGAACTAAAACAGTTTCTTCAGGGTTTGTTCCTGTAAGAAATATGAGTGTTCAACAGACATTGTTCTGAAGCTAAGTTGCCTGGTGGGTCAGGAGCAGTTTGGCACAGAAACACAAAGCTAAGAAAATGCTATTTAATGTGCTTTCTGAAGATGTAGAAAATACCAACACATTTCTATAGCCTTGGTATTAAGACTTCCATTGAATTTAGCATTACTTGAGTGCAATTATGTCTTGAATGGTTTTATAAAACTTATTAAGATAGCAGCCTTATAGATTTCCATCACTGCTAGACTTGTTAGTTATGTCATTAACGTAACGTGAAATGTTGCATCAGAAACGTAAGCTATTTGGATTTCATTGTTGTTTTTCCCAATTATGGGGATGTGGTAATTTTCTGTTGCCATTCCTAAGTGCAAGGTAGTGTCTTGTAACTAATTAGTATAAGTGATTGATAATTTCAATTTAATTCATCCCTTACAGGAAAAACATGGAAATGATAGATATAGATAGATAGATAGATAGATAGATAGATAGATAGATAGATAGATAGATAGATATAGGTGAATAGATATATAAACCTAGATACACAGAGGACAGATGAGATATATATATCTCACACATACATAGATACATAAAAAGTTGTATAGATATTTACATAAAGAGATACATAGGCAGATACAATCAACATCGTGGAGTACTCAATTCAATGTGATATCAGTCTTCTGTAAAAAATTACTTATGAAAATTACCAAACAGCTATACAACTTGAGCTGTATGTCTTTGCAAGCCTTTGGACTTTGGACTCTGCAATCTCAAATGAAGGAATAGTGTAAGTACAATGTCACTAAAATGAATTATTAGGTTTGATTTTATTGAGAAAGAATAAAATGTTTTCCAGAGCATCATTCATTATTGACTTTATTAACATTGTGGTCTCAGTCAGTTTTCTCAGAGAGATGTGCTTGCATTTTATTGATGCTTACAGGGGTCAGCAAGTTAAGGGATGTGATAGCATAAATCAGAATGTGCATCAATTCTGATACATCAATTCAAGCCTTTCATTGCTCAAGTGGGTAATTTTAAAACACATATGCAGATACTGAGACCTCTAAAACCATCGGTCTTGTACTTTCACCAAAAGACAGGGAAGCCATGGAGGAACAACACATTTGGAAAGTGTAGTAGACCAGAAGAAACATCAGTCTTATATTGGATCTCTTCAAATTGAGATAAGACATGGTTATGGATTTTCAGTCTGTTCCAAGGCTTTAGACAGACAGGTGGCTTGCATACTTAGCAAGGTTGGAGTGTCACAAAATCAAAGGTAGCATATCTTCTATATAGAAACACCCAAGAGAGAGTCTGGCTGTGGGAAATAGGGCAATTAAAATGCATTAGTCTACTCAGCAGTTACCATTTACTATGCTTTAGACTCCATACAAATTACACATAATAAAATCTGTAAAACATGACCCTTCACTTTAAGAAGAAGCTTACGTTTTATTATAAATATATATGTGTAAAAATTTAAGTCAGTAGTATCTAATAGTTTCTATGACAGAAGTAGGTTCAGGATGAAGGGTGGATTTATAAGAAAACAATTGGTAAATCCTACCTAGGTGGGGTGTGGGGCATGTGATGGCTGATCAGAGTCAAGGAAGGATTTATATATAAGTGACCAGCATGGAGTCTTGAAAAGGGAGGGGAGGCTTTTCAGATGATGGGAGTTGTGGGAGGATATCCTTTCATAGGGAGAAGCCTAAGGAAATGTACCACTGAGTGAAAGAACAAGTAAGGGCAGTGCAAACCACTCAGAATGGCAGCATGATAAGTTAGATGTGTAGGGGATAGCTGTGGATATAGGGAGTGCATAAACCAGCACAAGGAGGGTGTTGAATGCCTTTTTCTTTTATTTCATTGAATTCTTCAACCTTTTTTTTTTTTTTCAGTTTTTTGCCAATAGTTTTATATTTACTTATAAAATCTCCCATAAAAGCTTCATGCTGTAGAAGAAGAAATTTCTATATTTTCCCTTAACCACAGTGGAAAAATATCTGCTCATAGCTCAGATTTATTGGCCAGTTGGGTATCATATTAACTCCTATTTTCCTTAACCCATTTATCATTAAGAATTCCTTCCAAGAAGGTGTAAGAGAAACAAACTATACTAAACACATTATTTTACATAGTTTAGTGAATGTATCTGATTGTTTGGTCTGTGAGTCACTGACAGTGCATGGTAGATACAAGCATTTTAAGAGAGAAATAATGAAATCATTTTATTCTAAGTCATTTAATAAGTTAGTTGTATAAAAGTAATTGCAATTTAAAAATACCACTGTATACTTAAAAATGAATATTGTTTAAGGATAATAAAGAAATGTTTTTTGTTTCAGCCAAACCTTATACAAATCATCTCAGCAAATCAAGAAAATATTACATAAGAGATGAGCTTGTTTCTGATTTTTTAATTTTTTTTATTTTTTGCAAGTGAACACATAGCCCCATTTCATAGTTACAGTGCCAATCTGTTTTGGCTACAGCAAGAATTCTGTAAGTGTGTGTCTGTGTGTTATAGTAGTTGCAAAAGAACATGGCAAACTCAGAAGTATAATATAAATAACTAAAGAAAAATAGTATTGGACTGAGAATTAATTCAGTCTTTGCTCATAGTATGTTCTCTCTCATAAAGGAGTTTAATGAGTTACTGAAACTGTTTTTTTCATGTTTTTGTGTAATTTACAGCAAAGCAGTGATTTACTCACAAATTAATTAAAGTTTTTCTGTTATCATAATTGGCATGAACTAATGTGTATAATGTTTTACATTGAAATGTATTGATTTTATTGTTAAATGGGGAGAATAAAGCATTGCTATAGAAAAATTATTACATCATCACAATATTAATATAAAGCCCATAAAATCAGCTTTGAAAGAAATAAGTACAAGCAACTCATAACTTGCTTTATCAAAAGACAGGGTTGAACCGTTCACATTATCAGTAGCTTATAATATGGAAGAACATTAATTACATAATTGGTTTATGGAAGATAATTCATGTTTACATTATTCAAAAGCAATGATGTACAGAGTAAAAAGTCAACACTAGGCTTACATATGGTATAACTGAGACCTACTCAACTAACTTGGGTTTTCCTTCCATGGAAAAGTCATTGTATATATTATTTTATGTTGCTTGTTGATTTTAAAGATGATGCTGTATTTAACATAATAAAGATAAGAACAGTTTCCTTGAGATGAGAAGTGAATGATTACAAGTCATAAAGTTTTGTGTTGCAAGGAAGAGAGATTAGATATAAATTGAAAGGATTTGAACATTGATGTTTTCTTCATTCTGACTAATGAACAGAGACTTTGGGCTTTCACAATTATAATTAAGTAATCTGTTTCAGAAATAATGAATATAGTGAATCTAGTAGATTATATATCAGAATCATAAAATATTTATTTTTAGATGACTCATGTGAAGGTGCAAACAGTATATTCACTGCATTGCCTGAAAGCACTGAGGTTTCTTTCTGTCCATGTCTATGCACTCAGGTGTCTTAGTTCTGTGATATCTCATTAGATATTTAATTTAATATCAGATAGACATTACTAGCCCAGAGCTCAAAATTCACAATATTTAGTTGAGGATATAAGTTTTTGTTAACAATATCAAATTGTGGTACAAATAGTTTGCTTACTGTGATTAAAATAAAATCTGATACATAGTTGGTAATATTTTTTTCACTAATAGCATTAAAATTGTGAAATATTTGATCATTCTATAAAAAAATATCTAAACAGATATATTTTCATCACACTACAGAATATGAATGTCCACAATCAAGTGAGTTTTCCAAGATCTTCTAATAGAATATTACAAATTTGGCAAAATACAGCACCCTTTCCTGATAAAAACACTACAAATAAGAGGAACAGAAGGAAACTTTCTGAACATGATAAAGGGTATATATGAAAAATACACAGCTAACATAATTTTCAATGGTGAATGCCTAAATGCTTGTACTATAAGATCAGGAACAAGACAAAGATGCCCACTATCACCACTCCTTTTTAACACTGTCTTAGAAATACTTGCTCAAGCACTGAGACAAGAAAAAGATATAAAAGGCATCCAAATTGGAAAGGAAGAAGTGAAAATTTCACTACTGGCAGACATGATCCTATATATAGAAAGCCCTAAGAAATATACAACAAAGATTCTAGAACTATAAATGAGATCAATAAACTCACAGGTTTTAAGATCAATATGCAAAAATCAGTAGCATTTCTGTACACCAATAATGAGCAATCTGAGGAGGAAATCAAGAAAAAAATACCATTTACAATAGTAACTAAAAGAATCAAATACCTAGGAATAAATTTAACTAAAGATGTAAATGACTTAAACAGAAAACTACTCAACACTTTTAAAGGAAATCAAAGAATAATTAAGTAAATGGAAGAATATTCCTTGTTCATGGATAGGAAGACTAAACATCATTAAGATGTCTATTCTACCCAAACTAATCTACAGATTTAATGCAACCCCAATAAAAATCACCACAGCTTTTTTTCACTGAATTGGAAAAACAAACTATGAAATTTATTTGGAAGGGCAAGAGGCCCAGAATAGCCAAAGACATATTGAAAAAGAAAAATGAAATCAGAGGAATCACACTACCTGACTTTAAAATATACTACAAAGCTACAGTTGTCAAAACTGGAATTGGCACAAGGATAGACATACCAACCAATGGAACCAAATTGAGAGTTCTGATATAGATCCTCAAATATACAATCAACTGATATTCAACAAGGTCACTAAGCCCACTGAGTAGGGAGAGAACAGCCTCTTCAACAAATGGTGCTTGGAGAACTGGATATCCATATTCAAAAGAATGAAAGAGGAATACCATCTCACACCTTATACAAAAATCAACTCAAGATGGATCAAAGATCTAAACATAAGAGCCAAGACCATAAAGACCTTGGAAGATAATATAGGGAAGCATCTACAGGAGCTTGTAAGAGAATATGGTTCCATGAAACTCACACCCAAAGCATGAGGAACAAAAGTAAAAATAGATAAATGAGGTCTCCTCAAAATTAAAAACTTTTGCACCTCAAAGGAGGTTATCAAGAAAGTAAAAAGGCAGTCTACTCAATGGGAAAAAAATATTTGGCAACCAAATATTTGATAGAAACCTAATATACAGCATATATAAAGAAATCCTACACCTCAAAAATAAAAAGGCAAATAACCCGTTTAAAAAATGGGGAAGCGACTTGAAAAGACACTTCTCCAAGGAAGAAACACAAATGGCCAAAAAGCAAATGAAAAGATGGTCAACATCACTAGCTATTAGGGAAATGCAAATCAAAATTATAATGAGATACCATCTTACACCCATTAGAATAGCGGCTATTAAAAAAACAGAGGACTGCAAGTGTTGAAGAGGATGTGGAGGAAAGGGAACCTTCATCCACTGCTGGTGTGAATGTAGAATGGTCCAGCCATTGTGGAGGACAGTCAAAAAACTAACTATAGAACTGCCATATGATTCAGAAATTCCACTGCTGGGTATATACCCAGAAGAATTGAAAGCAAGGACATGAACAGGTATATGCACCAACAGTATATTGTTGTATTCAAACCAAATGCCCATCAACAGATGAGTGGATAAACAAAATAACAAATGTGGTACATACATACAATGGAATATTACTCAGCTGTAAGAAGGAATACAGTGCTAACACATGGTATAACATGGATGAATCTTAAGGACCTTATATTGACTGAAGCAAGCCATGCACTAGAGGACAAATATTACATGACCTCACTGGTTATGAATTAAGCAAATTGAGAAGACTCAGAGAGCTATTGTCTGGAGAGGTTTATAGGAAACAGAAAGGAAGAAGAAGGTTGTGAGCCAATACCTATACAGGCAGTCTATGATAAGGTGGAACTGTGTAGTTGGACATTGAAGGGATATGACAGGAGGGTAGTGATACTATTGGATTGGGCAGTGCAGTTTTGACAGATGGGTAGAGTGGGGATGGTGGGTTGGACTGTCTGTAGAACTGGGGGGAGGGTTGGAGGAGGGACCAGGTGAACACTGGGGATTGTTGGGTAAGTGGTTGAAAGTACAAAGTTGG
>JAKSZT010005088.1:19682-73148 GCA_026826555.1 Tolypeutes matacus
TATGAAAAACCTACAGCTAGCATAGGACTAAATGGTGAAAGACTGAACACTTTCCTCCTAAGAAAAGGAACAAGCAAGGATGCCCAATGTCACCACTGTTATTCAATATTTTGCTAGAAGTTCTAGCTAGAACAATTAGGCTAGATAAAGCAATAAAAACGCTGAAATAGGAAAGGAAGAAGTAAAATGTTCACTATTTGCTGATGATATGTTTCTATATCTAGACTTTCCTGAAAAAATCCATAAAAAAGCTACTAGAACTAATAAACAAATTGAGCAAAGTGGCGGAACACAGGATAATATGCACAAATCAATAGCCTTTTAATACACTATAGGTGTGCAATCTGAGGAGGAAATCAGAAAAAAAATTCTATTTATAATAGCAACTTAAACAATTAAATTTTTAGGAATAAACTTAACCAAGGACATAAAGGACCTAAATTGAGAAAACTACAAAACATTGCTAAAAGAAACTGAAGAAGACTTAAATAAATTGAAGGATATCCCATGTTTATGGATTGGAAGACTAAATATCAAAAGATGTCATTTCTTCTCAAACTGATTTACAGATTCAATGCAATCCCAATAGATATCGCAACAGCCTTTTTTTCAGAAGTGGAAAAACCAATTATCAAAATAATTTGGTGGGGTAAGGAACCCCAAATAGCCAAAAAGTTCTTTAAAAAAGAAGAACGAAGTTAGAGGCCTTTACTTCCTTACTTTGAAGCATATCACCTAGCTACAGTGCTGAAAGTAACATGGTACAGGCATAAGGACAAACACATTATAAATGGAACCAAATAAAAAACTCAGAAATAGACCCTCTCATATACAGTCAAGTTATTTTTGACAAGACAGTCAAGCCTTCCCAGCTGGGCCATAACAGTCTATTCAACAAATGGAGCTGGGAGAACTGGATATCCATATCTAAAAGGAAGAAAGAAGACCCCTGCCTTACACCATATATAAAAATTAACTCAAAATGGTTCAAGGACCTAAATACAGACGCGACAACCATAAAACTCCTGGTAGAAAATGTAGGAAAACATCTTTGAGATCTTACGGTAGGCAGTAGTTTCTTAAACCTTATACCCAAGGCATGAGCCAAAAAAGAAAAAAAAAAAAAAGGTAAATGAGACCTCCTCAAAATTAAACACTTTTGCACCTCAAAGGACTTTGTTAAAAGGGTGAAAAGACAGCTGACACAATGAGAGAAAATGTTTGGCAATCACAAACTCGATAAAGGTTTAATGTCCATGCTATACAAAGAGATTATACAACTCAACAATAAAAAGACAAACTTCCCAATGAAAAAATGGGCAAAAGACATGAAAAGACTGTTGTCCAAAGAAGAAATACTAATGGCAAAGACACACATGAAAAAATGTTCAACATCACTATCAGTTAGGGGAATGCAAATCAAAACTACAATGAGGTACCATTTCACACCTATTAGACTGGCCACTACTTAAAAGTCAGAAAATCATAAATGTTGAAGAGGATGTGGAGAGATGGGAATGGTTATTCACTGTTGGTGGGAATATAGAATGTACAGCAACTGTGGAGGACTGTTTGGCAGTTGAATATAGACTTGTCATTTGCAATACCATTACTAGGTATATACCCAGAAGAACTAAGAGCAGAGACATGAACAAATATCTGCACACTGATGTTCCTAGCAGCATTATTCACAATAGCTAAAAGCTGGAAACCCAGGTGTCCATCAACTGATGAATAGATAAACAAATTGTGGAATATACACATCATGAAATATTATGCAGTGTTAAGAAGAAAAGAAGTCATGAAGCATAAGACAATATGGATGAACCTGGAGGACATTATGTTGAGTGCAGCAAGCCAGACACAAAAGGACAAATACTGTAGGATTGTGCTATTATGAAATAAATATACTGTGTAAACCAATAGAGTTAATAATAATATAAGTCACCAGAAAATAGAAGGAGGTTATAGATTGGAAAGCTGATTGTTAATCTGTGCAGAACTGGTAAAAAGTTTGTATGTAAATCTTTGTAAATGAAGAGAAGTGGCTAAAGAATATCATGGTGTTTGTAACTAGCAGGGCTATTATATGGGTATGACAGTGATTAAAAGGGAAAGTCTAAGGTCATGTATATTACTAGAAGGAAGGCTAAAAACTGTAACATAGAACTGTAGAATATAGTAAAACCTCATATAAAATACAAATATCAGTATATTGCATATATAAAACTGTCTTTACAAAATATAAATATAAATATCCTAGAGGGAAGGAAAAACAATAGCAGCTATGTACAGCAGATAAGGCATAGAGAGATTGAGAGGTGATGAGTTTTTGTTTATTATTATTATTGGAATAATGAAAGTGCTCTGGGAATGATTGGGATGATGAATTCACAAATATGTGATTACACCAAATACCATTGATTGCATTCTTTGGTGGATTTAAGCTTTATTAATATATGGCAATAAATTGAAACAAAAGGTGATGCCAGGATTGAAACCTAAACATCCTGGCTGCACAGTTCCTGTTTTAAGCACGTTAGTACATAGAATTCAACAGCAGAGTGAAATTTCTACTTTGCTTACTGCATTTATCAGGCCTCCAGAAAACGCCCTATGAAGCGCTAAAGGTCTTCATTAATGTGCTAAATAAGGAGTACATTATTAGAAAACTAGATTCCACTGGCCTTTGTTATAGATCATTCAGTTGGCTGACACATGAATAATTTGGAATTTTGAGACAGAGTGATCAATATCAAGACATTAAAAGAAGAAGGATTAGAATTATTATTATTATTAGTGTTAGTATTATTAGACAAATAATAGGAAGAAGAGGAATAATCATTATTATTAATATTAGAAGAAGTTGATGACAGTGGAGGAAGAGGAGGGGAGAGAGAGGATGGTAAATGAAAATTGATGAAACCAGACATATCTATGGTGATTGTGAGGTCCCATTAAATTTTAAAGATGCAGTATCATAACCCCAGGAAGATACTATACTGACAAATGTGGAGTTTTTCAGAAAAGAAATACATAAAGCCAAAGTAGTGAATAAGATTTAAAAGGAAATACAGGACTTTCACGTCTACTTAGGATGTAGAAATCTTCAACGACCATTTCCTCAATCTTACCATTTTTAAAAAGCCATATATCTATAACTTTTCTTGAGCCTACCAGAAAGATGAGTTTGTAAAAATCTAAGAAATCATATTCTACAGAGAGACAATCCGCTCCAAGAGGAGAGGGAACAAATGAAAATGTTCAAGCAGATGAGTGACGGAGATGATCGGTGTTTTGGCCAGGGGGGTAACAGAGGAGGAGGTGAGAAATAGGCACACTCCCAATATATTCTGTACAGAGAAGCAATATGCTATGGTTATGGATTTGTAGTGAGGTGTGTGACATAAAGACAATCAGAGGGTTATTCTAAAGACTTTCCTGAACAAGTAGGAGGATGGCTTTCCATTTTCCTGAACAAGTAGGAGTTTTTTCAAGAACTTACCTGAGAATTATCTTGAGGTCATCTATGATAATTTTATATCTAAAGTCCTTTGACTGTTGGCTAGCACTCAGTAGGTATTCAGTAAACACAACCCATTTTTCATCATATCAATCATTTGCAAATAAAATCTAATTTTCATATTTTGTCATGCTCTATTCCAGACTTCCTTTATTTAACATTATTTAAGAGTCTAACTTTTACAAAACATATAATTTTTGACATACCACCATGAATAAAATTAGTCTTAAAAAATACCTGAGAACAATTCTTACATAAAATATGATATGCAATGAAATACATAGGGATAATAGGTACCTGCAAATAATCTAGTGTTTTCATATTTTCCAAAGTTCATATTACATTTATTTAATAACAACATAAACGTTTTCTAAAATATGAAAGGATAGGATATTCTGTATTTAATTAAGACTTAAAGACTCGCACCCCTATGGCGGCCGCGGGAGACTGGTAGGCCTGGAGACCCCAGGGTGGGCGCTGCAGAGGAGCGCACGCTAGGGAGGGGAAGCCACGGGGTCCTGAGCGCCCTGGGGCCGCCATGGCCCCGCGCTGCGCCGCCCGCATCCATGCCGTCCGGCTCCAGGACTAGTGGCGGTGGAATCCAATGCACGGAGGAGCCAGTGCCCGCGGCGGCGTCTGTGGGCTCCAAGAAGCTCTTTGCCCGGGCAGCCACTAAAGGCCCCGCGCGGGGCGTGAGGTGGGAAGCCGAGGCTGCGGCTGCGACCAAGGTGTCCGAGCTGGAGCGGAGCCGCGAGCTGAGCACCGAGGTGCCCTTCCTGCTGGCCCTACCCAGCCTCGTGGCCGCCCCTGAAGCCACCTCCACCGCTGCTGCTGAGACCTCCTCAGGCTCTCCGCCAGGCGCCCTGATCAGGCCCCTGGTGACGAAGGAAGCCTCCGCCCTGCCCCGTGCCACCCCACAGACTCTTCCCGCGCTCCTCCAGACCCGGTTCTTGCTCCCAACCCGCGTGCTCTTTCCCTGGGCGCCTTCCCGCCTAGGGTCAGCTCACGCACAAAGGCCTGAGCGGCCTCAACAGGAGCAGCAGCGCGGGCCTCAGTCTCTGGAAGCATGTGGCCTTTTCGCCTCACAGGCCCGGCCCCGCGCTAGCCTTGCCCGGCTCCAGCTTCTCAACCTCGCACTTTGCATACCAGGCCCAGCACTGTCCCAGCGGCACTAGCTCCTGCCCCTGCGCTCCTCCCCACCCCCAACAGCCCGCTCAGCCCAGGATATCCAGTCCATGGCAGCCTGTTGGTCTCCTTCCACCAGCCAGTACCGTGTTGCCAGCCTGCCTCAGGGATTCTGACTGATCAAGAGCTGCTCAGGCAAGAGCTGAACACAGGATTTCTGGTCCAGAGCTGGGGCTCTGCTGCGGGAGGAATTCCACCAGCACCAGCACAAACACCAGGCCACACACCAACACACATTCGCCCCCTTCCCCACGGGGATGCCCCCCAATGCTGCTTGCGCAGCCAGCCGCACCCCTGCCGTTTGACAAGTATGGGCCCAAGCTGGAAAGCTCCTAGTTCCGGCATTACAGTTTGTTCCCACCCTACCCTCCTGCCTTCCCAGGCATGGCAGGTCTGCTCCCACACCCAGGCCTCTTTGGGTCCCTGCAAGGTGCGTTCTAGCCCAAGATGTCAAACCCAAAGGAGATGACAGGCCAGCCCAGTGCCATTCACACTCTTCTGCAGAAAGCTCCTGGGATGTTAAACCCTTACAGCAGCCAGGAAACCAGGGAAGTGGTGCGCCGTTCACGTGCAGAGAGCTTGGCAGCTCCACCACCACCAGCCCGTCAAGCAGTTGCAGCTGGACCCCCACAAGCTGGAGGGGGGCGCAAAGCTGGACCTGTTTAGCGGGCCCCAACCCGAGCGTATTTGCTGGATTCCACTGCTCTCAGGATATTGCCCGTCCCGCTTTTCCAGCACAGGTGCAGCCCATCCTGTCACACACCCATTCGGGCAGCAGCCCATCACAGCAACTTCCTGCCCATCGGCCACCTGGCAGACCCTTTGGGCAGGTCGAGCGCCTTTGGGGACCTCGAGAACCTGGGGAACTACGCCTTCCGAGGCCGGGGCAGCATCTTCACCCACAAGGAGGAGGCCTTGCTGCATAGCCTGTCCAGCCCCCACAAGGCTCCACTCTCCTTCCCCGCCACCGCCCTGGCCCAAGCCCCGTGGAGGCGGAACACATCTCTCCTCTGACCTACCACAACCCAGAGCTCGGCAAGGAGTAGCAAGAGCGGGATGTCCTGGAGAAGCCGCACCTACTGAGCCCAGCCTCTCCCGCGTCCGCCCCTGCCGTGGCCAAGGAGTCTGCAGCCTCCTGCTCCGTGGAGGCAACACGGAGCCGCCGGCCGCCGAGCCCCGCAGATCTGTTCGCGGGCCAAGGAACCCGGGGACAGCGGCGGCAGTAGGACGGCGCCAAGGCGGCGCGGGTGGACAGCCTGCACCTGCTGGGCAGCGAGCCCGTGCGCCGGCCGCTCTAGGGTATCCTGAAGGTCAAGGACAAGCGCTGGGAGGACCCTGATCCCCCGCTGCCGGGGAGCGTCTGGTAGCTGCCCCTCGCCGGGCATCGCGTGGGAGACCCCGCGCACCTCCCCCGGCGTCCTGGAGCGGCCCCGCCTCATCCCCTGACGTCCCATGCGAGCCCCTCGAGCGCCCCTACCTTACCCGGGAGTCACTGTACTGCAGCCCCGAGCGCCGACGGGAGGCGCGTCTCGACGAGCTGTAGCGTCCCCGGCCCTTACTGCGCCAGGTGAGAGAGGCCATTGCGCTGCCCCCGGGCTGCTGGTCAGGACCCCGCCCGGCTCCGCCATGCTCGGCTCGACGCCCTAGTTGGTGACCGCGGGTGGGCCCCCCACGCCGCCCGGGCTCAGGACTAAGCTCGTGGGGCCGGAGGCGTGCGGGAGGTGGAGATGCGGTAGGCCCTGGACCCCAGGCGCGGGCTGGAAGCCCTGTACCAATCCTCTGACAGACACGCTGCAGTGAGATTTTGTAATATAAGTTTGTAGAACCTAAGCGCACTTCTTCAGTCCTGGCGGCACTTCCCCGCTTGCGCGGAAAATTGGACAGACGGTTTTACTGGAGGCGATCTGTTGTTTTCTGAGCCCGAGAAGAGGTGGTTAGGGAAAAAAATTCAAGTTTGTACATTATTTTCCCATAGGTGATAAACATTTTTAATAAATTTGTATTTTTTAAAAAATTTGTAATCTGTAAATATTTTTAAAAAACAACCAAAAAAAAAAAAAAAAACTTTTGCATTTTGGTTTTTAGTTGAAATTTGCAATTGAAGGCCTCAGATCCCTCTCAAAGAGCCCCAGGGTTTCTTTGTCTTATTTATGGAGAAAAAAAAGGGTGACTTTGTCCAGCGCACTGTACCGGGTGACCTCGGTACTTGGAACGAAGTTACAGATATATAGAAAAATGATTAATAATAATGTACAAAGCTTTGGGTTTTGCCTTATTCTATAATGCATAGGTGTAAGAGAATTTTTTTTTTTTTGGTTTGTTTCAAAAACAAGAACAACAAAGGAAACAAGTGTAAAGAGTCTATTAATGTAAACACGGTTTCCTAACCTGGGTAGACTTTATAAAAATGGTTTCTAGGAACTTCACTGGTTATTTGTTTAACATGATCACAAAAAACCCACTCGCTGTCAGTTGAAAAAATTCAAAAGTTTAACTACAGCAACTCTGCTTCAACTATAGAAGCACCCCGAGGCCTTGGGGTTCGCCCGCTGTGGGAGCAACCCCCCAGCCCCAGCACTTGCCACTTGCCGCCACGTCCGAGCATCGGTAGGCAGCAAGGACAGTTTCTGTTGGCCCTTGTACCGATCCTGCAGTGTTGTTCTTGGAATCTGTACACTAGATTAGTAGAAACTTAAAGGAGAGTAACGGTTGAGTAGCAAAACAAAACAAAACAAAACAAAACAAAACAAAAACCAAAAAAAAAACCTCGAATATTTTCTCTCCTGTGTGAAGGCAACAGCAGGTGTTTGTTCAGTGTTTCTCGAGAGTCCCGGCATGGTTTCCTTTTTGGTTTCCGGTTTGTTTTCATAGCGGTCCAGCATCCCCACCTCCAGCTGTAAGCTCCCCCTTTTCTTTCTGGGCGCCCACAGTTCGCGTCCCTCCTGGGCTCCGGGGACTCGTGGAGCCAGCCCTTTGCAGCTGTTTGCTTTGTATATTTCTGTACTTTTCATCGTTTTGCACTGTGGACTCCGGTAACTTTAAACGTTCTATTCCCATGTCACTCAGTGAAGATAAACACAACCTTGATTTTGGTTTGGGAAAAAAAAAAGACTTAAACATACCCTGAACTTATTATTGTCTGAACAATTACAGAATCTGTTGGCCATCATTGTCAACACCAACAAACAGGATACATTTCCTAAATAATAGCAATGTACAGAATTGAAAGCAAGGCCATCGTTGTCATTAAAATAACCACAAGATAAAGAGCTTATAAATATAAAAAAGACAGTGCATGTACAAGATGAGAGATTAATCAAAAATTATATTATTAAAAATAAATGCTTATACAAGATATCTTCATTTCAAGCAAAAGAAAGAGGAATACAATAAATATAGAAATTCGACAGCATAGAGTTCAGAGAAAAAAATGTCATGATATAATATATAGATATTATATATCATTAGTTAAGATGTGTCTAAAAATTCAAGATTTGAAGGAAATTAATGCACAGTTTAATTATTTGAAAAAATTAGTGAACAGTGATGAACTAGTGAAAGGTTGTTAAGCATTTAACCATAAAAGCAAGAGTGAACATTATGTTAATTATTCAAAAATAATTTTGGAAAATAACCAGATATAATTCTACAAAGAAGATCTTAATATGAGTTAAAAGAATACAAATCACTTGAATGCAAAAAAAAATGTAATATTGTAAGAGTTTAAATAAAAATCAAATAATTGAAAAATGAAGAAAACACAATTTTTAAATACATATTGAATAGCAGAAAATTAAAACTGCAATTCCAGATAATATAGAGGAATTTTTAATGGAAATTTTGTCAACTATCTGACTAAAATTTATGAGATATCACAAAATTTGGATTCATTATCCATTCTTATGTTTAGACATTATTTTTATTAATTTTTTAAGTGAGCATAGAAATTAACTGAGTAATTTCTTTCTAAAGACTATAACAAACTTGTAGAAATCAGAAAAAATGAAATATTTTAAAAATCATACTGAAATTAAAGAAATACTAATTACTGAATTTTGCTGAAACATCACAGAATGATAGGATTTTTAAATGATTAATAGGTAGTAGACACAAGAGATATTCCTGCATGCTAATATTAGCCACATGTATTTACAAAAGTTCAGGGGTTAAAGCTTTCCAAGATAAGATTCTTGATTTCACTTATGTGCCACAAAAAAAATTCATTTCACAAATTTAAAGGATTTACCAGATATTTTAGCGATGGGTGCAAATCAAAAGTTGCAAATGCCAAAAAGAAAATAACAAAATTTTATATAAATATGTGATATATACATACACATATATAAGACTAGTCTAGAAGACCATGAATAAAACTATCAGAAATGGTTTGGCTACTTCTATGTTCTTTAAATTTTTTCAATATTTTCCAAATTTTCTCAATGCTCATGCATACTATTTTCTATAACTTAATTCTATCCCAATATTTTACTTTGTTGTAAAAGCAAATATGAAAATTCTGTTCTTTATTTTCATCTGTTTGCTTGTTTATGAATAAGATAAGCTAAAAAGACCAGGTATAATTATTTTAAAAAATGCATTGGGTATTCAAAATTTTGCAAGAATGTAAATATTCTGATGATAGTGGCTGAAATTTAGTAATACTGGGTAAAACTTTTAAATTCAATATCTGGTTTATCCTTTATGATATCTCTATGAATTTAAAATTATCCATAGAGTTATTTACAAAATAATTTGTTTAGAAAAACATATATTTAAACCACAGGTTTAACTCACATTTGTTGTCTCCCAATTTCTGTGTTAATTTTTAAAAACGTGTTCTTGGAAATGTTCCAGAGCATGTGTGGTCAAGTAGAAGATGATTCAACAAAATGTGAACTAATTAAAGGGCACTACTGTATTTAAACAGAGACCAAGTAAATAATCAAATAGGAAAGAAAGAAAAGAGGAGCTCAGATATTCAACATCATTAACATCTCAATTGCCCAGAGCCCTCTCTCTTTTTTATGACTCTAATGAGACTACTTTCCACCTCTTTGTTCCTAAGTCTTTAAATGAGTGGATTAGCATAAAACACTGAGGCCACTTGATCCACTCCCAAGAAGTTGGACTTCTTTGGTTTTAAATAAATAAAAATCTTGGTGCCATAAAAAATGATGACTCCCAGGGGGTGGGAGGCACAAGTATAGAAGGCTTTGTGCTTTCCTGAATTAGAATTAATTTTCAGGGTAGAAGACAGAATGGACCTATAGGACACAGAGATTGATAATGGAAACCCTTTTGAGCCAGTGGGAATGATTGTCATGATTTCAGTGTCAAGAGTATCAGTGCAGGACTGGGCTAAAATTGGGGTGAAGTCATAGAAAAAGTGATAGAGTACATTGCATTTGCAGAAATGCAGACTGTTCTTGCAAAAAATATTGACCAAGGAGTCAATAAAGCCAGTCACATAGGACCCATTGATGAGGGTGCAGCACAGTCTCTTCTATATAAGCACTGGGTAGTGAAGAGGATTGCAGATATCTATATAGCTGTCTTAGGTCATTGAAGAGAGGAGGAAAAATTAAGTGAAAGCCAAGAAAAAAAGACATCTGTGTGAAGCAGTTCATGAATCAAATAAAATGTTGGAAGTCAGTAAGTTCTCTTAGGTCTTAGGGATTATGACTACTGAGTAACTGAGGTCAAGGAATGGCAGGTGACTCAGGAAAACATACATGGGAATGTGAAGCTAGAGACTCAGGCAAGTTGTCAATATGATGCCTTCATTCCCAGAGAGAGTAATCAGTTTTATCAGGAGAAATGACATAAAGAGGACCCCCCAGATCTCTTCAGAGTCTTTCAAACACATAAGGATGAAGTCAGGCACATTGGGTTATTCCTAATTCCCACAGCATTCAACTTTTATAAAGTGTTCAGAAATCAAATGTGATACTAGCATAAATGACTTCAAAACTGTTTTTGTTTATATGAATGATTTAGAATTTTTAAAAATTAGTGAATCTAGCAATTGATTATAAAAAAGTAGTTCATAAAATATGGCTGAAAAAAATCATTGACTGCAATTTTATATATATGTACAAATCATCATTTGGTATTATATCATAGAAACCTATATATATTGCATAGTTAGAATGAACTTGACACGATGATAAATAATTCCCTTTATTAACACATTTATGCAGATGAAAACATTTATCATATGTATTACTATTGTACACAATTTTTTAGATGAGAAAAAGAGCACAGATAATTAAGTAAAATGCAGTCATGCCATTAACAGTTGGCCCTCTGATTCTAACAAGATTGGCTGAGTCCAGAAATCCTATTTATATATAATTTCAAAAAACAGAAATAAACTACTAGGTATATAATAAGCAATGATATAGATTTAATGCATCATTTACTGTGCTTTTATATACAATATTATCTAATAAAAATGTCACATCAGAAATTACAGTTTAGAACACTTTACTGGGGTATAATACCATAGATCACATATCACTCTTAATTTTTAGGAGATATGTTTTTAAGTGATTATAAAAGTCAAATTTATTCCAAATTTATATTTTCATTATATGTAAATTACTGATTGAATCAGTTCTACATTTGCCATTCTACAATCATGGCATTGTAAAGTAAGTCCTAGATGATATATATTAGTCTTCTAAAAATATCCCCATCTTTTGAGATCAGCTAAAACTGTCTAACTTTGAGAACAATACTTGTTCTATCACCATTCATCATAATCTGTCTAGGAATCTGTCAACTTTTAGTTTTTCTCACAAATAAAACACATAAACCATTTAGAAGCCTGACATTTTTGTGATCTAGTATCTGTTTCCTTTGAGATGATTTATGTTTAATTTTTCCTGCATGCATATTTGTTTTGTTTGTAGATAAATCAATCTAATGTCTCACAAGTATACCAGACAGCCACTGTGAACACAGGAAGAGAATTCCTTGCCATTCACCATGAAAATGCCAAGACACCTCTGATATTGAAGATAGCTGATAAGGTACCATTCCATCATCCTTGGGACCAATTTAGAAGGAAAACTGCTTGGCATGTTCCATGGACGAATGTATCCATGTTAAGGTTGTGCCAGCAAGTTCTCCATCTCTTAGAAGCCACATAGTGTTGAACATGATTTTTTGGTATTCTTTTGTGATATGCCAGGCGATGATGGGGCAAAAGAGAAGGTATTTCTACAGAAATAATCTGTAGCTGAAAGGTCAGAAAATTAACCACCAAGGGTGGAAGAGCACATTTTTCATTATGAAATATTTTTATAAATTATATGCTTATTTATATGTATACTTATATATTTACATAATTTTTATCACACTGAATTTTCAGGAAATCCTGATTATTAAATATTCATAATACACCTTGATTTATTTTATATTAAACATTTATGAAATCAAAATTTCATGTACTTTGCATTGGCTGGTGCAGTATAACTAACTTCTTTCTAGGAGTGTGCTCCAGCTCATAGATGGGCAATTTTGAGGCATTTCAAGAAAAACATGATGTAATTTCTCCAGTCAGTTTTGGCAGAGTCATCTGATTCATCTGCACAGCACATATATTGTTATATTCATACACAACAATGTTTGTGCACCCACTTCTATTTTTTAAAGATTTATTTATTTCTGCCCCCCACCCCATTGTCTGCACTTGCTGTGTCTGTTCATCTTCCTTGTTTCTTTAGGAGGCACTGGGAACTAAACCCGGGACCTCTGATGTGGGAGGGAGGTGCCCAGTTGCCTGAGCCACCTATGTTCTGTGCTTTCTAGTGTCGCTCACCATGTTTTTTCTTCTTGTGTCTCTTGTTGCATCATCTTGCTGTGCCAGCTCGTGCCTGCCCACTGTCTTGCTCGTCTTCTTTAGGAGGGCCCAGGAACCCCCATTCCCTGCTTTGTTGTGTCTCTCATTATGTTGTTTCTTCTTGTGTCTCTGGTTGCATCAGTTTGCTGTATCTGCCCATCATGCTAGCTCACTGTCTTCCTCAGAAGGCACTGGGAACTGAATCAGGGGCCTGCCATGTGGTAGGCAGGAGGCCAATTGCTTAAGTCACATCCACTTCCTGGATATTAGCTTTTATTAAATAAAAAGAAACATGACAGAACATAAAAATCAGTGCTGAGAAGAGTAAATATTTTATAATTAATGTAATGGCCAAAGCTCACTTCCTCTTTACATAACCAGATGAATTGCTTTCTTGTGACTGCACTAATTAACAGTTTTGAAGTAATTATTATGTAGATTAAGAAGCAACACCTTTTGCATTAGAAACTATTTATACTCTGGAATATCAGGAAAGAATTTGATGGCATGGACCAAGCGGTTATAAAATAATATTATATATTCAATGAATTTTTGGAAGTATAATTTGTCTCTTCATCAAAAACTCAGTGATACTGACATAAGCTTATTTGAAGATTTAAAAGCTGCATCAATTTATTTCACAATTGGTGGTCTCAGGCTTTAAGAAACACGAGAAAGTAACGGAGATTTCTATGTCAATGCCAGTCCAATAGGTTCTGCTTACTCCTTACAAAATCACCAAGATCAAGTATTTCTTCCAGCATTAAAATCAATTTTTATAGTCATTAAGTGTACTTTCAAATAATATTAAGTAAAAGTTGAAGAAAGAATACTTTATAAAACTAATTTCAAGACTATTTTTTGCTGAATTTTTATTACTGGGATTCCAATATATCATTTCTAATAGTAAAATAATTTTGATAGAATATCAGGACTGAGAAATAGAAAGGAAACATGACTTCTTTGTCCTTCATTTCAAAAAATATTAGAACTTTATCACTGACAGTTATTCACTCTCATTATTATTTTTTAAAATTCTATTCTTCCTTTAAATTCTGTCAAGTTTTGTTTCACATGTTTTGAATAATTTACAGTTAAGGAATACTTTTTTTTCTTAAAAATTGTATCTATGGATATTTTATACTTACCTTCATATCTCTGGAATGTAGAGTTCTACTTTTTCTAGTAGTATTACTTTAAACAGTCATATTTATATGCTTATATTTATAGATATATGTCTGTATATCTTATTACTATTCAGCTATTAAAGCCATCACGTTTGGTCTTAATTTTTAATAGAGTCAATTACTTTGAATAAATATTAAATATATGTTTAAAGCTATTTTTCAATGTTAACTCAAACTTTGGGTTCATCTTGAAATCTGTTTGAATTAACATTTTCTTCATTAATATGGTTCACATTTTCTTGCCTGGTAATTAGCTTATAATATACTGTACTCTATAAAAGGTATATTGGAGGGAGTCTGGATTATTTTGTCTTTTATAAGGGTTATTGAGCTGTGTTCTGGCTGGCAATAAACGACTGGCAATGCCTTTTTAAACCTTATGCTGAAAGTATGACCAATGGAAGAAAACATGGATAAATGGGGACCTCCTCAAACTTAAACTGTTTTGTGATTCAAAGGATTTCATCAAGAAGGTGTAAAGGCAACCCACTCAATGGGAGAAAGTATTTGGAAACCACATATCTGATAAAGGTTTGTTTTCCATTCTATATAAAGAGATCATACAAATCAACAATAAAAGAGTAAGCAATCCAATTTTAAAATGGGCAAAAGATTTAAATGGACATTCTCCAAAGGGATAATACAAATGGCCAAAAAGTACATGAATAAATGTCCATATCACTAGTTATTAGGGAAATGCAAATAAAAAGGTCAATGAGATATCATCTCACACAGCATAGAATGGCCATTAATAAAAAGAAATAAGACAGAACAGAGTAAGTGCTGGAGAAGATGTGGAGAAATTGGAATACTCCATCACTGTTGTTGTGATTGCAAAATGGTGCAAGCTCTGTGGAAGATAGTTTGGCAGTTCCTCAGGAAGCTAACTACAGAACTGCCATATGATCCAGCCATTCCTCTACTAGGAATATACCCAGAAGAACTGAAAACTGTGACACAAACAGACTTCTGCACACCGATATTCATTGTGGCATTATTCACAATTGCCAAAGATGAAAACAACCCAAATGTCCATCAACCAATGAATGGATTAAAAAATGTGTTATATAAATATGATGGAATACTATGCTGCAGTAAGAAGAATGAAATTGGGACACATGTGATAACTTGGATGTATCCCGAAGATGTTTTGCTAAGGGAAGTAAGCCAGACACAAAAGAACAAATATTGCATGGTCTCATTAATATGAACTAAATAGGAAGAATAAACACATGGAGTTAAAACTTAGAGTATAGGTTTTTAGGAGATAAGAGGAGGGCTGAGAAGGCCTACTGATGCTAAATGTATGTAGAAGTTTTAATTAACTTGAATAGTGTGGAAATGGATAGAGTTGATGGTAACATATTATAGTGAGTAGCAGTTGGTTTATAAGTTGGATTGTGGCTGAAAAGGGTAGATTAGGGATGTATATGTCAATTGAAAGAAAACTAGAGAATAATCTAGGGACTGAATAACACAGTGATCCCTGAGGTGGATGAGAATTGTGGTTGATTGTACAGATACAAGAGTGTCCTTCTGTTTGCAAGAATGGGTGTATGTCATTATTGCAGGGTGGTCGGACAGTGGAAAAGCATGGGGAAAACACAACTGGTGTAACCTATGGAATATGGCTAACAGCAATACTGTAATATTCTTGCCCAAGTGCCAAAGATGTACTGTGTTGATAATGTTGGGGTATGAAAAATGTGTGCCAGATGTACGTTATGGACCATGGTTGGTGGTAATAGTCTAATGATATTTTCTCATAATCTGTAATAAATGTTCTACCACGGTGGGGTGTATTGGTGAATGGGTGTTGTATGGTAATTCTACACATGTGCATAATTGTTTTGTAAGTTCACAACTTCTGTAATAAAAATATATCAAATAATAATAGGGTGGATAGGGGGAAAATATACCAAATATAAGATAAGCACTAAAGACAGTAGTAATATTTTGATGATATTTTTTCATAATTTGTAGCAAATATTTCATAAAAGTGCAGGTTGTTGTTGGTGGGATGATGTGTGGGACCCCTGTATGATGTTGTGCATATTTGCTTTGTAAGTTCACAACTTTTACTATACACTTATTTTTTGTGTATGCTTATGTTTGAATGATATATTTCAATAAAATTTGTTAAAAAAGAAATAATGGGTAAAAGTCTTGAATAGACATTTTTCAAATGAGGCTATACAAATGGCCAAAAACCGCAATGAAAAGATGTTCAGCATCACTATCTACTAAGGAAATACAGATCAAAATTAAAAGTTATAATTTTCACACCTTATAGAATGACCATTATTTGGTGGGAACATAGAAAATTGCAACCTCTGTGGGAAACTTTAGCTGTTCTTCACAAAGTTAAATATAAAACTGCCATGTGTTCCAGCAATCCCGGTACTAGGAATATATTCAGTGGAACTGAAAGCAAGGGCACAAACTGACATTTGCACACTGATTCGCAACTGCTAAAAGATGGAAACAAACCGAGTGTATATCAACCAATGAGAGGATTAAAAAAATATGGTATATATGTACAATGGAATACTATTTAGCTGTAAGAAGTAATGAAGTTGGAATGCATATGACAACATGGATGAACCTTGAGGACATCATGTTGATTGAAATGTCAGACACAAAAGTACAAATAATGTATGGTCTTACTGATATGAACTAAAATGATGAGTAAATTTGCAGAGGTAAATTCTAGAGTATAGTTGACTAGAAATTGAATTGCTTTGAAAATGGGAGCTGATGTTTAATGTATTTAGAATTTTTGATATGGTTTATTGTGAATATTTTGAAATGAATAGAGTTGATGGTAATACATTACAGTGAGTATACCTACACTGCTATTTTATAAATAATGATTGTGGCTGAAAGGGATTCTGTGGATGTAATATTTCAATTGAAAGGAAGCCAGAGAATAATGTATGGACTGTATAAAAGTGATTATGGTGGTGGATGAAGATTAACACTAATAGTATAGGAATTTTATTCCTTTACAAAGTGTGAAATAAATGGTAATACATGGGAAAATCACAACTAACGTAACATGGATTTTAGTAAACAGTAATATTGTAATATTTTTGCAGCAATGGCAAAGAAGATATATCAATCCTGTGGTGGAAGATGGTCTATATTTAGCAGAAAAAAACATGAAAACATTCTCTCATGAACTATAACAAGTATATAATACTAACTCAGGGTGATATTAACCGGGTGGTTGGGGGAAAATACACCAAATGTAAGATATTGGCTATAGTTAGTAGTAATGTTTTGATGGTGCTCTTTCATAGTTTGCAATAATTGTTTCACAAATGTTCAAGGTGCTGATGGTAAGGTAACGTATGGGAGCCCTGTACAATGTTAGGCAAGTTTGTTTTGTAAGCTCACAACTTATGCTAAACACTTATTGTTTATGGATGTTCATGTATGAATGTTAAACTTCAATAAAAAAGTTTTTAAAAAATCCAGTAGGTGTGTGGCCCCACTGACTTACTAGGGGAACTTGTTAGAACTTATTTTACTTAAAACTGTAAATTCTGGCTTAGTTAGATAGACACAGATCTGACTTCTTGAAAAGTGTAGACAATTTTAAACATTCTGCCTTTTCAAGAAATCACTGAAAGGATGTTTCAAGGTAGTTTTGAAAGACAATTGTGAATCAAAACAGCATACCTCTAAGGCTCTTGTCTTAGAGCCTTAAATAAGTAAACCATAAGGAAAAGTGAATTTATGATTAGCATGGGAAGAACTATAAGATAATAGAGGACTTGCTAAGGATGCAGCAGCATGAGTGGAAATAACAGGAGTTTCAATAAGACAAACCTGAGCTTTACAACTAACTCATCTCTTTGACTTAAGCATTTTGTGATCTTGAAAATTTACTCAGCTATTTTGAATTGCCATTTCTTCATCTTCAAATTTTGTATAAATAAGATTACATTTGAAGAATTCTGTAACCATTAATTTTATAATGTATGAATATTTACTTTAAAGGGGATCATAGGGAAGAAATTTAACTTATATGGACTTTTTCCTGCTAATGTCATAATGGCTGCTGGAGATAATCATGTTGAAAGTAAGAAAATGAAATCACCAGAGGTGCAGTCAATGATTAGAAGAAATACAATAGTAGGATTCAGAAGTGAAAGGAGTTAGAAGTTTAACATTTCTAAGTAAATTGGCACGTAATATGTTTGTAGCCAGAGAGATGGAAATACAGTTCAATATCTTGAAAGAGGTAAACTTCAAGCTATAATTTTAACAAGCGGACAAAAATGCAAATGAATTTGGGATATTAAAAACATATGTGATAAAGATGCAGGTAAAATAGTATTCAGAAAAGAAAGGCAAATAATGAAAATCTTTCATGTGAGTTTATTACAGCTATTTAAATTCCAATGCATTTCTTCCCAAAGATGTTAAAGTAGGTAGGTAGGTAGGTAGGTAGGTAGGTAGGTAGGTAGGTAGATAGATAGATAGATAGATATAAACTTCTCATAAGGATAATTTAGCATATTCCTCAGCACATGACTTCTTGTTTTATTTGCAGAATATTAAGTTACGTTTTCTCAGGCAGTTTATTCCTAAAGAGTTACAAAATGAGCCCTGGCCTTGCTGGCAACCCCAAGCAGCCTCTGCACTTCACCTAAGCTAAGAGATAATTGCATTTTCTGGATTTGCTATGACAGGAAAAGGTTCTGAATTTCTTTGGTGGATTTCTGCATTGTATCAATATAGAAGTGGTGCTAAATAGTCAATGCTTATTGAGTACTTCCAATTTGACCGTTATGTTGAGTCCTTCGATGGAAATAATGCCTTTATTTTGAAAAGATTATAGGAAATGCAGATGAAGAATGTAAGGCACAGATTGTTTACCCAGAATCACACAAATAATAGCTGGCACAGGAAATAATTCCAGGCAGATGGGGAAGCACTTTTACTCTCGGACACTCTGCTGTTACCCACCCCTTCTTAAGAACACACCAGGACCGGCGTTTCCACTCCTCAGGGCTCTCTTCGCCGCATCCCACCTTCCGCCCAGCATTCGCCTCGCGCGCAGGAACACGGGATCGGGCGCTGGCAGCCTGGCGCTGGCCGCCGGCTGGGCTCGGGCGGCACTTGCGTCTACGGAGCTGCCCGCTGGCCAAGGTCACGGCGCACAGCCCAGGTCCCGCCGCCCTGCTTCTCCGCACCCAGTGTACCTCGGCAGCCCGAGCCGGGAAGCCGGTCTGAGCGCCCCACAGACTGGCGGGCGGCCGAGGACGCCTGGCCAGCAGACCACCACGGATTCGGACTCCGGCGAGCAGAGCGAAGGAGTGCCCGTAGGCGCCGCAGGTACCGAAGGGCCAGGCCACGACCGCCAGGCTGGAAGGGCTCAGGCCGGGGAGGAGGGGAAGCCGGGGCAGGAAATCACGAGTATTTCTTCGAGCTGCCAGGAGGGAGGTCGACCCCCAGCAGTCCGAGCCCTTCCAGGCCCGGACCAGGGCTCTCCCCCCTTTGCACTTGGGCGCGTTGGGGCGAGAGGAGGTGGATTTGCGGTGGCAGAACGCGCTGCCGGACTCCTGCAGCGGGCTCGGTTGCTCTGGCTGGATGGGGATGGGGCAGCGGCAGGGTTCAGAAAAACGCGTCCTGTAGTTTGCTGCAGCGAGGGTTGCAACACATTTACCTTTCGAAATAACTTGCCTAGCGCGGGCCGAAGCGCGGGGTGCCGGGGACATGCTGCGGAACAGGTAACCTCGTCGGAGGGCTTGACGGGCAACTCCAAGAAGGAAAGGTCCGGGTGGTGGACCGCAGGGGTCAAACGGAATCTGACGGCTAAGGTTCACGAGGTTGTTAGGCGAATCAGTGTGGATGTGTGCAGTATCTACAAACTGCAGGCCTTGCTGTGGCCTTGCCCGCGCAACATAACCCCCTCCCCCATTCCCCTTTTCCCTCTCTCCCTCTTCCTTGTTCCTTCTCACCAATCTGAGCTCTCGCCCCAGTTATTGCCTTTTTTGGACAACCTTGCTTCGCCCCTTGCCGCCCCCAAATTCTGCCCCTTCTCCCTAGCAACCCCTGACCCTAACCACTGCCCAATGATAAGCCTCCACCATCGGCTGAGGGACTGCCCCCAGCCTGAAGAGTATATATGCACTGTACTTCCTCAATAAACTCTCTCTCTCTTTGCTTCTTCCCCCGCACTCAGAGGTCTCGAGTCTTTCTTTCACGCGCGGTCCTTACCAGATACCCCCCACACCTGAGCCGTGGAGACCAGGGAGCCCCCAACCCGACGCCGCTCCCTGAGAACCTCCTCACCCTCGCCGTTCCCGGAGTGCGCACCGGACGGCCCATAACTAGCCAGTGTCGCCCCCCGGGCTGCAGCAGGGCTGATCACCCTCAGGCCCGGGAACAAAGCGGCAATTGGCGCCCAACGTGGGGCACTGCCGGCGGGATAGGATCACGCGCGGTCTTCCGGATCTGGTAAGCATACAGAGGTCCCTTGTAAATTTCCCCTTTTCGGCTGCTACTGTTTCCTTTCTCCTGCTGCTAGAGAGCATATGTACCTTGTTATCTTCCTTTTGCTTCCTATCATTCTTATCTTCGCCCTTCGTATCTTGCTCCACTGCTTCCCTAGCGCCTCTGAGACCCCGTTCCTGCTAACAATCTTCTCTCTCCTGCTGCTCATTCTCCTCCTTGTCCTTGTTTCCTTTCTAGCCTCCGGACATGGGGGCCTCCTTTTCCAAGCACCAAGCGCCGCAGGTTCGAGCTCTAGCGGGCCTTCTAGCGTGTCATAATTGTAAAGCTTCCTCTAAACAACTCCAAGTTTTCTGGGATCTTCTTCTCCCTTTCAGTCCCTGGCTTCCCACCGCCAATCTTTGGGACCCTGATACCTATCGCCTACTTATCGATCGGGTAACCTCCGCCATAGAGCATGAGAACAAGCGCTTTCCTCCTGGCCTTATCCCTACACTCATAACCATCTGCTCCTGCTTGCTTGGCGCCGCTCCACCTGTATCCCCGCCCTCCGAGTCAACCGCGGAGCCAGGCTCCAATAGCTCTGAAGACGCCTCCTCTTTTATTCTCGCTGTTAACAACCTCCTGGAAGACCCTTCCAGGTCCCATAACGAGAGTCCACCTGCCTGCCTGCCGCCTAAAGTCCTTAACGCGGATCCTCTCAGCGTACAAGATGGCGCACTTCCCCTTTCTTCCCCACCCGAAAAGTGTGACCTACAAGATGGCGGACTTCCCCCTTCTTCTTCCTCGGAAAAGCGGAACCTCTCTGATGTCTTGTCCCCACCCTCTACGTCACATCCTCTCTACCCCCCCTTACCCTCCGCCCCTCCTCCATCTTCCCCCGTCACCTCCCCCAAGTTCCTGCTTCCACTTCCTCCCCCCTGCCTCCTGCACTCCCTGCTGCACTTGCACAGTTCTATGCTACCTATGGCAGTCCTCCTGCCGCATCCCCCCTCCCTGCAACGCCGATCGCGCCCGCCGTCTACCCCGTCAACCCCATCCCTTCACCCCAACGTCCCCTACCCTGGCAGCCATATGATGCCTCAGATCTCAAACGCCTTAGGGAGGCCGTCAAAGAGGATGGACTCAGTAGTCCCTATGCCCAACAGCTGTTAGAAAACCTCTCAGGCAATCTCAACCTTCCGCAGGACTGGCAAAATATCGCCCGGGCTGTTCTTAATTCCGGTCAATTTATTAATTGGCGCGCTCATTTCCAAGATCGCGCTGAGGCTCTACACCGTGACAACCTTGCCCTCGGAATTCAAATTCCTTACGAAGCCTTAACCGGAACGGGCCTCTACGCGGCGCCATTTGCATACACTAATCCCCCTGCGCCTCCTGTCCTTTGGCAACAGATTGGCCAAATTGCTATGGCCGCCTTCCAAAGGTGCTCGGCTAACAAGACAGATAATATCACCAAGCTTATTCAGGGGAAGGATGAAGACTTTTCTTCCTTTGTTTCCCGAGTCCAGGAGGCATGTGCCCGTAAGCTCAATAATGAGCAAGCCCAGGCCACCCTTGCCAGGGAGCTTATTCTGGAAGGAGCCAATACAGTCTGTAAACAGGCTATTTCCGCCAAAATTACCGGCACTCTTCATGATTGGATTCTGGCATGCAGGGACACTGATCAGACCGCCCACCACATCATCATAGGCGTTGCCGCTGCCATGGCCGCGGCCGCAGGGCCGTGCTTCCAATGCGGCCAAACCGGTCATTTTGCCAGGGAATGCCCCAATCCATCACATCAAGGCAGGGGTGCCCCTTCGAGAGGCCCGCCCCCTGCAGACCCAGGTGCTAGAAAAACCCTTCCTTCCACCCCATGTCCTCGTTGCCAAAAGGGCTACCATTGGGCCCGTGACTGTCGGTCTTCCATCGACAAATCAGGTCGTCCTTTAAACTTCTGGAGGGGCGGTCCCCAGCCCGTCACAAAAGGGGACAGGAACTCTCCGCACCCCCGTCCGTGAAAGACCTTGAACAGAGACTGCTAACCCACCTTCCCCCTCTGCCCAGTCCTCCCTCCTCCCCCCCCTCCCCTACACATCCGCCAGGAAGTCAGGGCATTGCCTCCATTCACTGGACTCTCCCCATTTTAGCTAACCGCCCACTGTTCTCTCTAAAAGTCTGTGATATATGGTTCTCTGGCACTCTTGACACCGGGGCCGAAATCTCTTGCCTTCCTGCCCTCTATTCTCACATTTGCAAAACAGGGCCCGGTCCTTCAGTATCGGGCGCCACTGGGATGGGAGGCTCCACCCAAGCTGTCGAGGACCTCCCTTGGGCGGACGAGGAGGGCCATCAGGGCGTCTTCAGACCTTTATTCCTCCCGTCTCTGTCTTCAATCCTCTGGGGTCGTGACGTTCTTGCCGGACTCGGGGCCAGGGTCTCCACTAGTCCTGTTCATCACCCCCAATCCTAGCGGCCATTGCCAGTTTCGCACCACCGAAACCCATTCCTCTTACTTGGGACACCGAGGAACCTGTTTGGGTTGAGCAATGGCCTTTACCGTCCCACAAATTACAGGCTTTGCACACGTTGGTCCAGGAACAGTTGCGGCTTAACCACATAGAAAGAAGCACTAGCCCTTGGAACTCTCCTGTTTTTGTCATCCAAAAGAGGGGTAAAAACTCCTACCGCCTCCTCCACGACCTTAGGGCAATAAATGCCCATATTAAACCCATGGGTTCCCCTCAGCCAGGGCTCCCCCATCCATCTGCAGTGCCTCTGGACTATTACCTCATCGTACTTGACATTAAGGACTGCTTCTTCTCCATTCCTCTACACGAATCAGATAAGGAGAAGTTTGCGTTCTCTGTCCCCCAGATTAATAATCGAGGGGCCAATGAACGATATCAGTGGAAAGTGCTGCCACAGGGCATGAAAAATAGCCCTGCCATCTGCCAAATTTATGTCAGTCATGCTATCCAGCCTCTTAGGCATAGGTTTTTCGTCATTCATTATATGGATGATGTTCTCCTGGCCCATGAAGATTCCCGCGCCCTGTCAGAGGGTTTTCAGGAATTGGTTCAGAACCTTACCAACCTTGGCTTGACCGTGAATTCAGATAAGATTCAGCGCCACGCTCCCTTTACATTTCTGGGTTACAAAATAACTGAACATGTCCAACCGATTCCTCTTCGAATTCACTGCCCAGACAAAATAAGCCTGACAGAGCTCCAATCTCTGTGTGGCCAAATAAACTGGCTGAGATCCGCTCTTCCTATTACCACAGCAGAGCTGCAGCCTCTCTTTCACCTCCTAGAAACTAAGGGCAGCCCGGCCACTGCGCCCACCAAAATGGTTAAGGTTACCCCAGAGGCAAGGACAGTGGTTGAGAAGGTTTCTCAGCAAATCAATCTTGTGGCAAACAGGCGTTATATTCCTACTGAACCTATACAAGCCTTAGTTTTATTAACCAAAGGAACTCCTACTGGGGCATTATGGCAGAAGGGACCTCTGATCTGGTCGCACTTAGCAAAATCACGAAGTTCCAAGATACTTCCTGTAATCAAGGCTGTCATCCAACTTGCGCAAACATTAGTGCGCCTTTCTGTCCAAATTTATGGAACACCCCCTGAAACTCTTATTTGGCCATTTTCCAGGAGCCAAACTGACTCGCTCGTCCAATCTGATATGGATTTCCAAATTTTGCTCTCCAGCTACTCTGGACGCATAGATTGTCATTATCCAAATTCCAAACTACTACAGTCACTCTCTGGCCTCACAGTTTTGCCTGATGGTCATCCATTCCCATCCTCTCGACCAATACCGCACGCCCGTGTTGTTTTTACTGACGCTTCGAGGAAGGGCTTTGGATTTGTCTCCTTCTCCACCAGCACTGACACTCCCCACTGTCGCACCCTCAGGCTGATGGATTCTGTCCAGAGAGGGGAGCTTGAGGCAATCATACTGGCCCTCGTAACCTACTCGTCAGAAGCCATTAACATCTTCTCTGACAGTGCCTATGCCACACAAGTCGCCAGGGTCATTGCCCTCAGTACCTTTTTCCCAACTGATTCTCCTCTTGACGGCGCCCTAAGTCAGCTCAAAGGGCTCCTTGAGCAGCGGATACATCCCTGGTTCATAGTCCACATTTGGAGCCATACTGGGTTGCCTGGTCCTCTCTCTGAGGGTAACTCCCTCATCGACTCGCAGGTGTCAGCCCTAATCCTGAAGGTTCACTGTGAGGACCTAGTAACCCAGGCTCGCAGTCTCCATTCTAGATTTCATTTCTCAGCTGCCAGCCTGCAACACCTGTTCCCTGACCTGCCCATCGAAACGTGCAAACATCTGGTGCGCAGCTGTAAGCGCTGCGCTCCCTTCCTGCCGCTCGGGCCCCTGCAGCCCCAAGGAGTTAACCCCAGAGGTTTAAAGCCCAATGCCCGGTGGCAGATGGACGTCACTCACGTCCCATCCTTCGGCAGACTCAAATATGTACATGTGGTGAAGGACACCTTCTCCGGTTTAATTTCAGCAGTTGCCCTCCCAGGGGAACGAGCTCGGCATTGTATCCTAGCCATGAGACGAGCCATCCTCCTCATGGGAGTTCCCTGGGACATCAAAACCGACAATGGGCCAGCCTACCATAGTTCCACCTTCCAGGCCTTTCTCAAACTGTATAACATCACGCACCACTTTGGCATTCCCTACAACCCCCAGGGACAAGCCGTGGTCGAAAGGTCTCACCAACAGCTCAAAAACACTATTTTAAGAGAAAAGGAATTAAGCCCCTCGGGCACGCCTGAGGAGATCCTCACGGCAGCGTTGATTAAGCTCAACTTGCTTACCTTTGACAAAAACGGCTTGTCCCCCATGCACAAGCACTGGGGGGCATCCTCTCTAGGCACTCCCCTTCCCTCTGTCAGATGGAAGGATCCAGAAACCCAACAATGGCAGGGACCTCACCCTCTCCTATGTCAAGGGAGGGGATTTGCTTGTGTCTTTCCAGATGGCGCTCCACAACCTATCTGGATCCCGGCCCGGAACGTCAGACCTGCCCCATCGCATCATGAAAAGAAGACGCAAATCGCAAAGAGATAGAGGAAAAGCTGAAAAGCGTCGCCTGGCACTGAGATTCCCAAAAGCACGTCAGCAAGATACCTCTTGTACACCTGCACCCCCTCTGCTAATTTTTCTTTCATTCGCCCTACTTGCCTTCACTCATTCAGGTAATGCCAACGATGAACATCAACCTTTTAACTGGACGCTACAACTCTGGCAAGAAAAAAATCACCCAGTATAATGTCACATCCGGCGCTCCTTCCTTTACCGTGCACGTCTGTTGCCTTACCAACCTGGGCATTAATAGTCCTAAATACCCTGTCCTCTACCCCCAGGGCTGCGGCCCGCAAGGCAACAAAATACCTCACCTTGACAGGACCACACCCAAAGCCTGCCACCTGCGGTATACGGCACGGACAGGAGGGCCCTCCCTTATAGCAGCCTCGCAACAGGCGTCAGGCTACTATATCTGCCCCTCTTTAGCAGGTTCTTCCCACTCATCCTGCCACGATCCCTCACATTACTACTGTCCCTCTTGGGGATGTGAGTCTATAGCTTATGGATGGTCCAACCCCCCTAACAAGGACAAGTACTTAATAGCTACAGGCTGGCCCAATATCACCTTAACAGTAAAAAATCCCGCCGATGTCCAATGGATGTCTGGCCGCACGTGGGGAGTTCGGCTTTATTTGCCCCACTACGACCATGGCACCTTTTTCAAAATACAAAAATCCCAGCCTACCACTCCCCCTGGTATGGCAGTTGGCCCCAACCCCGTCCTCAACCCACAGAATCCCCCAACTAGGCCTCCGGTTTCTTCTCCTCCATCCTCACCCTCCCACGCAATTTTTACCAACTCATCTAGCACGACTCATGCTCCCTCCGTCACTCCCTTCATTCCGCCTAAACCCCCCAACGTCCCCCTTTCGCTTGCCAACCCGTTTCTATCTCTCCTCAATGCTTCTTTTACCCATTTAAATGCCTCCAATCCCAATCTCACCCAGGATTGCTGGTTGTGCCTCTCCTCCATTCTGCCCTACTACGAGGCGATTGCTGTTAATGCCTCCTATAAGGATTCTTTGGAAGAGAGCCCTGCCTCTTGCAAATGGAATCATACCAGGGGCCTGACTATACAATCGGTCTCTCGTAGTGGGCTTTGTGTGGTTAAAGTTAAGGGCACCGTTACCTCCTCCATGCAGTCTCTCTGCAACTATACCTTATTTCCTAAGTCAAGTTCTAAGTTTTTAATCCCCCACAACGATACGAAATGGCTCTGCTCCTCAACAGGTCTAACACCGTGCCTGAGCGTCGCCACCCTCAACACCAGTGGAGAAACCCGTGTGCTCGTTACCATTCTTCCCCGCATTTATTTCCACACTAACGATCAATTTCTTGCATTTTGGCAGCATCAACTACTCCCGGTCAATGTACAAAAACGCGAGATCATCACCGCTATAACTCTTGCTTCACTCCTAAGTGTTGGTGGGATCGCCCTCGGAGCTACTGCTCTCGGCACACAACAAACCGCTCTTTCCTCCTTGCGTATGGCTGTAGATGAAGATATTGCCCGTATAGAAACTTCTATCTCTCATCTGGAAAAATCCTTAAACTCCTTGTCAGAAGTAGTCCTCCAAAATCGTAGAGGACTCGACCTCCTCTTCCTAAAACAGGGGGCGCTGTGTGCCGCGTTAGGAGAAGAATGTTGCTTCTATGCCAACCACTCTGGCCTCATAAAGGACAACATGGCCCAGCTGAGGGAAGGCCTGGCTAAGCGCAAAAAGGAGTATGAAGCCCTTAGCAACAACACCTGGACCTCCTGGGGATTTGACAAACTCCTCCCTTACCTCCTCCCCTTCATTGGCCCTTTAATACTCATTCTGCTCCTTCTCTCTCTAGGCCCTACCCTCTTTCGAAAACTCTTGCAGGCGATTCGCAACTCCCTCTTCGATAAGCCAGTGACCGTCCGCTATCAGTGAGTCCAAACCTGTGAAGTCGAATATCTGCATCTCTCCAACAACAACCAATCCTTCAATCGCCCAATCCATGCCGATCACTCACCCCTCTAGGCCCCTACCCTGTCCCTCCTCCCCTTCCAAACAAACCTCTCCACCTATTACAATTTGGCCAAGATAGAGCTGAACTGGTGAGCCAATGACGGGCAACCTAGCCAGGCACAAAAGGTAGCCAACCTAAGACAGGGCACCAGCCGCTGTTGCTCTGCTGGGCTGTTGTCCTATGACGGGCAACTGAACCTTATACTAGCACCGCTGGACAACCTAAGACAGGAACCTAGCCGATTGTTGCCATGGCGCTTGGCTCAATCATTGCTGCTAGAGTCTCCAAAGACGGGTAAGATCCAGCCCCCTTTTTCTGCATGGTTCTGACCTAAGACAGGCATAGTCCCTACCGTTCATGCACAGCTGCTGCTGGAATAGCCCAAAGATGGGTAAGAGCTACTAGTGCCTCAGCCGGCTATGACCTAAGACAGGTCCAGCTCCCTATCTGTTGGCCTAATAAAGAAATAAGGGTGGAGATGCAGTATCTACAAACTGCAGGCCTTGCTGTGGCCTTGCCCGCGCAACATAACCCCCTCCCCCATTCCCCTTTTCCCTCTCTCCCTCTTCCTTGTTCCTTCTCACCAATTTGAGCTCTCGCCCCAGTTATTGCCTTTTTTGGACAACCTTGCTTCGCCCCTTGCTGCCCCCAAATTCTGCCCCTTTTCCCTAGCAACCCCTGACCCTAACCACTGCCCAATGATAAGCCTCCACCATCGGCTGAGGGACTGCCCCCAGCCTAAAGAGTATATATGCACTGTACTTCTTCAATAAACTCTCTCTTGCTTCTTCCCCCTCACTCAAAGGTTTCGAGTCCTTCTTTCACGCGCGGTCCTTACCAGATACCCCCCACACCTGAGCCATGGAGACCAGGGAGCCCCCATCCTGACGCCGCTCCCTGAGAACCTCCTCACCCTCGCCGTTCCCGGAGTGCGCACCGGACGGCCCATAACTAGCCAGTGTCGCCCCCCGGGCTGCAGCAGGGCTGATCACCCTCAGGCCCGGGAACAAAGCGGCAGATGTGCTCGCCCATCCTTTCCTGGCAGCGGGCAGAGGACGTCCAGAACACAGACTCAGGCGTGCGTGGGAGCCGGGCTTCGACTTTAAGAAGCCCCGCCGGCTTTTCACGCAACCGATAGATATGAAAGCAATGGGATTCTTACTTAAGGGAAAAAATGTTTTTCCTCCCATGCTTATCCCTGATACTGAACAACAGGAGGAAGCCACCCACAGCCTTGGGTCGACTAACCAGCGGGCTTTTGCCCGCACACGGCGCACGCACCTGGCACCGGCCTGCCCTCCCCAAGTGTCCGTGGCTTCCCGCACAGGAGAAGCCCTGAAAGGCACACCGGTGGCCTGTGGGTTGGGACTCTTCTGGTACAGACTGGAAGCCCCAGATTAGTCTCCCACTTCCCACACTCAGCTGGGAGTCCTGAGAGTGGAGGCCAAGCGACTGGAAGCACCAATGGCCCAAACGGTGGTGTCGAAAAGGCAGGCTCAGGAGTTGGGCAGGACAATGCCAGGCGTTGTGCCAAGGGCCCTACAATCTCATTCCCTTTAATCCTCACTGTCACCCAGGGAGATGGTTATCTCTGTTTTACAGAGAATCTGATAGGTTAAGTCTCATAATCAGGAGTAGCCAGGTGAGAGTGACTTCCTTTTCATTATATCTTACTCTTCACAAGCATCGTGGTCAACACCTTTGGGTGAACGGGATGGGGGAAAGGGTTGGCGAAAGGAAAGGTGGCCTCACCAAGATGCCTGGGTGTAAGGAGTCCTGCTTTGCCTAGGTATGTGTGGGTATAATTAATAAACATAAGCCCTTTGCCTGACTCTATGTGTCGGTGACTGTTAAGAACCATAGGTGGGTTGTGGGTCTCCTCTTCATCATTTAAAAGTTCCTGTGGGTGTTTTATGTGTATCTAAGTATTTTTTTCAAAGCTCAAGAGGGCAGTGACATTGACACTGATGCTTTACTCTTGCGATTCCATGAATTAACATTCTTCATGCTCCCTCAGCCCCCAACTATCCAACTCCTTGAAGAAGAAAAGGGATAACGATAAGGAAGCCTAGAGAAAGAAAAGAAAAGAAGGGGGCTGGAGAATAAGAGAAACTCCAGAATAGCTTGTTCCTAGGTGAAAGGGTTGGGAAAGAGTTCTTAAGTGCCCTGACACCTACTTCTCCCCACCATGCTTCAGCATCGAGTGCCTGTGTTCATGTCGGTTTGTGTCAGAAGGCTCCTGCCCACCTAACAGCAAACTTTATCCCCTGAAGTTAGGTGGGTCAGACGAGGAATAGGGCAGCCAGCTCCTGTGAACTTTCACCATATATTTGAGACATACTGTTTTCTACAGAAGTTTCTTCTTTCTTGGTGTGCTTGAATCTCACAAGTTGAACATTTATTGGAATGTCACAAGGCATTCTGCTAAATGGCTTTCAGTCTTGCTGACAAAGCCTTATAATAGAATGCTAATTTATCACCTTGCTTATGGCTGCATTCTGTCCAGTTGAACCCCTTGTTGCAACTTCAGAGGCAGGTTGAATTACAGATATGTCCATGGGGGCTGACCTTTGACTTTACAGAACACTTGACATTCATCTGTGAACCTGTACCTACACAAGCCAGGTAGGTGGAGGGGTTTGTACCTGAGAAAGACAGCAGGGTAGGTGGAACCTCTTGGAGTATTTACACGTGTGTCTGTGTGTTCCTCCTTCATAGGGAGTTGAAATATAAAACTGCCACCTCCTCAGCACCCTTTCCTTCCCAAAATTGTGAAAAAGCCTTGTCTTAACGAGGACCTTGTGAAATTAAAAGCCTGGACTCTGGTATCAGACAGTCGTAGATTTTATTCTCCACCTGATGGGCAAGTTACTTAACCTCTCCAAACCTCAGTTTCCCCCACTGTAAAAAGGGGGGAGGTTTACAATAGTAGCACAAGGGAGTTGTAAGGATTAAATAAAATAACATGAAAGTGTTACTCTCACATACTAATCATGCTAGCTATTATTTTGATTATCACCTCATTGGATTATTTTAAGAATACTACTAAATAAAATACCCCCAGAACCTTGTAAAATGTAAATCACTAGGCATGTGTAAAATAATTAATATTGTCGTTATTTGCACATGAATATGTTTGCCTAAAATTTATTTTGATCCTCTCCTTTCACTCTGTTGTTCTTTCTCTGGTGTGAGTACAGTATGCATGTGCACCTGTGTATAGGTGTTTAGGTTTTTTTTTTTTTTTTTAAGTTGCCTCTTCTCACCCACATCCATCTTCCAGATCAAGACATGAAGATGGGGATATTCAAACCTGCTGCTTTCCCGACCTCTACCTCCAGTTATAGGTGTAAAAAGCTGTAAAAAGCAGACAGCACTTTATCCAACCCACTGGCTAACCTGGAGGTGAGAGGGTTCCCCCTGTCATGCCACTTCAAATGGAAGAAAAGGGAGCATCCACCCACTATACTGATGACTTTTTTCCCCTTCATGGAGATAGGAGACAGGAGATGCTCACCATCCTCCTTTCCATTTTGGCCCATCACTGTCACCTTTCTGGTTACAAACTGGCAAAGGAGTGAGGAAATCTCTGCTATCCACTCACTTTTTACTGTTCCCCACTTGGGACACTTTTCCAAAGATCTCCCCCACTGTATGCTTGCAGATCTTTCATCCAGCAACACACTGCTGCCAAGGGGATTGGAGTGGGCGGGGAATGGTGAGATGTGTCTCCATCTGCATCATCCGTTTTTCAGGAAGCAAAGGATGATGCTTGTGTGTCATTCTGCTGTCTGTAAAATTTACACTATAGCACAAGAAAAAACTAAGATGAAAACACTTTAGCTAATTTAATTTCTTATATTAAATTCATGCTGCTAATATTCCAGTGATTATTTGTTTTTGCTCTCCATGGTCAAAGCAAATGACCCAAAGATGTCCAAACACCGACAGTAACTCTGTTCTTGTTCATGAGATATTCTGTGGTGTGGGAGCTCAGAATCTTTTTTGTCATATTATTCCTACTGACGTAGTTGGTCACGCCAATGGGGAAACTACTCACTGTACCAATAAACAGCATTAACTTGAGCCTACCCACCACATACACTTCTTCCTTAGAAATATTTTCTTCTTAGACATGTGCTATCTTTCTGTCACTGTCATCTTCCTGCTTGTAGGTAGGGTCATTTCAATAGCTCAAAGCACAGCTTGGATCTTGCTTGTTTTTGTTGGCTGCTACAGAGCTGATGTTCCTCAATGTTATGGTTCTTGAGCATTGTGTGGACATCTGCCAGCCCTTCACTATCTTGTGGCCATGAATCCTTGAGTCTGCTTCTAAATGACACTGACCTCCACATTCAATAGCCTGGTCTATTCAGGTGTGAACACTGGGAACTAATTGTAGGTGCACTTTGACATCCCTTTTCTGCTGAAGTTCACCTGCTCTGACAGCTTCATCAATGAGATTTTAATTCTTTTATCTGCCATGGAGTTTGGTGTTGCCTGCTTTTTCTTCATTGCCATGTCCTATATTAATATATATCTGACTTTGCTCTGGTTTCCAAATGGAAAAGATAGAGCTGAAGCCCTTTCCACTTGTGTCCCCCACTTCATTATGGTGACCATCTCCCTCAATAAAGGCTCATTTGTGTGACTCAGGCCATCTGAAACCTTTCTGCAACTTCTGACATATTTCAGGACATGTTAATTTTCCATTTTATAAAATAAAGACCCCACAATTCCCCTTGTGAATCTGATCATATATAGTATGTGGAATAAGCAGATAAAGGAAGTGCTGGGGAAAACAAAGAAGGAACATTTCTTCAGGATGATAGAGTGCTCTTCAAATTTATGTTGTTCATTCTAATTCAAAATTACTTATTTTACTTTTTAAAGTTACTTTCTTGTGGAGATTTTGAGGGAATTAATCAATAAAATGATCTCTCAAATAAGATCCATGAATGACCAAATACAGAAAAAGAAAAAAGAAACAGAGAGGTCTGTTGTCATGAGTATGAAAAGCCCATTCCCATATAATTTATTTTATCAGCTTCTCTCTCTCAAGCATATATCTACTCTAAAGATTAAATATATTTATTTGTCCACTCCAATCTGCTCCTTTTATTAATATAGATAAATATGGAAGTATTTTAATTTTTACTAAATAACTTCTGGTATTAAAAGAGAGGGAGATACTCATTAATTCACTAAGGATTTATTTCTGAGCATGTATGTAATAATAACTGGCTGGAAATACAGAATAGCTGTCAAAAAGGCCCATGAATTTGAGGGGGACTATAATTGGTGGAAGGGTAGCCATACATCTTATCCTGCTTCTCTAATTGAAAAGGAAAAGCTCTCCAAAAGAATTTTTGTCATAGTTATTATTTAGAAAATTGAAATAAATTAAATGCATAAAATGACTTCAAAAAAAGTATTTTTCCCATTTGTTTAATCTCTGTCATGAGTATAAAATGGGATTAAATTTTCCTACATCCTACATATTATTAATTGATCATCCATGAAGATTTAAAAGAGGATAGTGCATGAATGCATGAGAGCATGCATTTAAAACTTGTTCTCAAAAAAGTTTCACCTCTTTTATACTTAGAAAAACTCTTATCTTAAATTTTGTAATATTTTTCTCAGATGTCATTCTAAATCATTCATAAGGCTCACATATTCCATAAAGTCACACATCTATGCAATATATAAATAGTAACTTACTGAATTGCCTTCAGAATTCTTATTTGGAATATGAGAATTGAAGTACCACTACTCCCACTATTGCCGACCTTACAAATATTATTTCTATTACTATTTGTACAGCTACTACCACAAATATTTCATTTTGATATCAGAAGATTGCTTTGATAGTAAATTTATTATAATACACTTTATTTAAACCCAAAGATAGAACTTTTATCACTTACTTAATCAAGAAATCATTATTTTAAAGAGTCTGGCTTCCGGGCAAAATTCTATATAACTTCTTTCAAGTCCAACCATAGGCAATTTCAAGGGCTTTCCCTGTAGAACTAATGGAGGAAAGTTGCGCTCCTTGTGAAAAATGTGGTGCAGTCACTGCAGTACTGTCTCTGGAAAGAGTTGTAGTCAGGGACTCACCCTGTCCCCATTTCAAACCAGGCTCATACATTTTCCTATTTTAATTTCACTTATTCATTTATTTGAAAACATGTTTGCACAACTTCTTAAAAGGAAAATAGAGTTCATTAGAATGGGTGTAGTAGATTGTTCAATATCCCCTAGTTCCTCCCATTTGTGCATTCATGTCCCTTTGTCATGTGGCTTTACTTCATCTCCCATCCAAAGGTATAGTTCTCTCCTCCTTGCATATGGGCTGGCCTATTGATTCTTTATGACCAATATAATGTTTTAGAAAGGATGGAGTGCCAGTACTGGAGTGCAAATTCTAGGCACTAGTATTTTCTTAAAATAATACCATGAAACTACCATTCATGTCTTAAAATAATACTATGAAAGTACCATGCTATTCAGAAACCTGTCATATAAAAAACATTGGTGGTATTGGTGGTGGGGTAATATATGTAACCTCTGCATGATGTTATGCATGTTTATCTTATAAGTTCACAACTTTTACTATACCCTCATTGTTTATGTGTGTTCATGTATGAATGATATACTACAATTAAAAAATAAACACACATGGAGGAAAAGATAAACTCTTTGCCAACAGTAACTCTGAGTTACATGTGTGGGGCCATCTTGGACCTTGCAGCACAGCCAGTCCTTCAACTACTCTTTGTCATATTAAGTAAGCCCATCCAAAACTTTACCTATATACAGAATCATGCAGAACAACAAATTATTGTTTTTTAAGATTCTAAGTTTTGGGGTGGTTTATTAGGCAGTGTTACAGATAATGAGGAATGTTATGTACTTTGATTTCTTTCACAAAATGCAGCACATTCCTCTTATGGTAGATTCCCTACAATTCAAAGTAAAATGCATGTCTAAAATTCACAGGGACATCTCCTGGCATAAGAAAGTAACTAGTTCACCATCCTTTTGAATTGTGGGCACTGGTAGGAATCTCAAAAATTACTTTCAGGAGAAATGTCTTTGTGTCTTAAAAGTAACAGTGTATATAGAAGTTGTCATTCCAAAATTTTTATAGAAATATCAAGACTGAACATGACAACCTAAATGAAACACTAAAACCATACTTTATTAATTTAATCTTATCTGTTTATAAATTGATAAATATCAGGGTTGTGCTTATAAATTGAAACCACCAAGAATGTAGCAATATAACTTTTATCCCTGCAAGGTTTCTGAAGAAGTTATACACAAGGAGCACCTTAAGAAATGTACACCATTTATTAATGTAAGGACTTTTTACATTCACAAACATTGTTTTATATCCTACACAACTAAACTGAAATTGACAATTTTTAAAGTTAAAAATTAATTTTATCCCTTTAACCTAAGGTTTAACTTAGAAGGTTTTATTTACCTCCTTTACCTTGGGGCCTCAGAAGTGAGACCTGGTTGTGTACACTCTAATTGTGAGTTCTCATTTTGTCACCTAAGCATCTTGAGGCTGAGGAAAGTTCCACTATATTTTTCAGGGAATCCACATTTATCATTTCAGTATCTTGATGAATGAAGATATGGAAGGTCTAGCTAATGTCATAAGGTGGTAAAAATAAACAAAAGTCACAGAAGAAAAAAGGAAAATGTCTTTATTTGCAGGCAATATATCTATATAGAAGATCCCAAATATACCAAAAAAACCCTTTATAACTAATAAGTTAGTTTAATATAGTTACAAGATCATGTATTAACAATAAATCTAGTGGTAATTGAATTTAAACAAATAGTAATACTATTTAAAATAGCATCAGAAAATGAGCTACTTAGAGAAAAACCTATGTACAAATTTTGTTTGCTGTAAAATAGAATATTTATCAGAAAAATAAAAGTTCTAAATAGAAAGATTGTGTTTATGTATCAAAGACTTAATATTTTTGAGATGTCAGTTTTCCCCAAATTGACTCTTTCAAGTAATGCTGCCCCAAACAAAATCCCAGCAGTCTTTTATTTATTTATTTTCTTGCCGCCCACCTCTATGGCAACAATAATCATTATGCAGGCCTTTCTCCTTTTTTCCCGAATAATACCAAGTGTTTGTATACTAAATTTTTTAACATATTTCTTTTTTTATTGGAGTTGTTGTAGGTTTACAGAAAAATCATGTAGAGTTCACATATATTCTGCCCCATTATGAACAACATGCATTAGTGTGGTTTCTTTGTTAGAGTTAATGAAAGAATATTATAATTTTACTATTCCCAACAGTCTTTTTTTGTTGCATTGTTTTCCAAGCTAATTCTAAAGTTTACATGGAAACTCAAAGGGCAGAGAATAGGCAAAAGAAAATAAATTTGACAAAGTACAAACACTAGTATATACAAGCTATCTGATGTTAAGGTTTACTGTTCTACAAAAATCAAGTTATATATATTTATATCAAATATGACAAACTCCATCCACAAATAGAACCTGCTTATATGATCAATTAATTTTGGAAAAAAACTATTAAGGTAATTCAATGGAGAGAATGTTATTTTTGATAAATGGTGCCAGAACAATTGGATATACTTATTAATACAAATTCAATCCCTACATACACAAAAGTTAACTAAAAATTGACTATAGTTAATAAAAGGAATCATAAAAGAAAATTTTATGAACTTGCACCATGAAAGATTTCTTAGATAAGACACAGAAAAGCAGAAATGATAAAAAAATAAATAAATTCAATTTTAACAAAAGTTTTTAAAAAGTCAATGGTTAGAAGACAAATTAATAAAACATGGGCAAAATATTCAAATATACACTTATTAAAGAAAGAGAAAGAGCTGAAAAATATGTAAATAAAACAGGATTCAGCATCAAAAACCACTAGGGAAGTGCTTATTAAAGTCAATAAAACAAAGCATGACATACCTACTAGAATGGAAAATTATTTTAAAATATCAATAATATAAAACACTGGCCAATGATAAGCAAATGAAGCCCTCAGTCATTGCTGAAGATGCGCAATTGCACAGTCACTTTGGAAAATAATTTGTTAGCTTTTTAAAAAGTTCAAGGTACATTCACTACATGATCCAGGAGCCCTGCACCTAGGTATTTTTCCCATAAAAATAAAAGTATATGTTCATGAAAAAAAAAGAACATGTTCAAACAAAGAGCTGTATTTGAATATATGTAACAATTTAAACATTAAGGCACATCTGGGGAGAACTTGGTGTTCATCAACAAGTGAATGTACAAACTTTAGTACATCCATTTAATGAAAAACTACTCAGCTATTGATATATGCAATAATACAGGTGAACCTCAAAAAGTTTCATGCTGTATGTTTCCATTTTGATGACATTCTAGAAAAAGTCAAATTATTGAATTAGGAATCATATTAATGGTTATCAGAAGGGAAAGGATGGACTGGAAAGGAGAGTCATGGAAATTCTTATATGTTGATTATGGTAATGGTTACATCTGTAAATGTGTGTTAAAATGTATCAAATTTAAAAGCGAACGTTATTGTAGATATATTCCAAAATTTTAAAAATCTTTAAAAATTGACATTCCTTATTGAGTTTTCTTGAATAATATTTAGCTTAAGAAATTCAGTGCTAGTCTCATAATTTGCAAACATGAACAATCATTCAAAAATAACTAATATATTTTATGTTACATAAGAAATTTAATCGTATTTTAATTTGATTGATAGCAATATTTTCAATTTCAGTGATAAAATTTGGTCAAATCTAAATCACTAAAGGGGAGCAAAGATCCCTCCTCTTTCACCAAGCAATGTCTTCTGCAGTTAATAAAAGATATTGAAAAAGAATATTATGCATCTTTTAACATGGAAAACAGCTTTTAATTTCTCAGATTCTAGAAGGATAGCAAGATCATTTCTTTCTTTCTTTAACTTTATTTCACATATAAGCATCTAACTTAATTTCAAGGAATTTTAAAATGATTTTGGTGATTACATAATTATCTATTCAAAAATTTATTGCATAGGGATCAAATAACACGGCCAGAAAATTATCTGTTCTATTGATTTATTAATATTTTCTTGAGTCTATTTTTAATATTTATACAAATTTGTTGATTATATATAACACATATAACTCTATATTGAAAAAAACTAATGGTCAACTTGTTGATATTTAACATTTGATGTAATCCACTTGAATTAATCAGGTCATTTTAAAATTCACATTTGATGTCCTCACTGATAATTGAGAATTTTAATGGAAAGAAAAATGTTTAGGCAAAAATAATCATTATATTTGTGTGATTTCCCTGACTCACAACGAGGGAAGTTTTGAGGAGGCAGTTGCAATGAAAATCCCAAGAAAGACAGACTTTAACCTTATGTGTACACCTATAACCTTTCTTATATATTATTTTAAATCAACTACTGTGATAAGAGGCAAATAAGTATATAAAATGTATTTCATTAATTCATTTCAGTAATTTTAATCAATTGTAGTAGTAACATTTATAGCTAAACGAATAAAAAATATGTGTCTATGTATCATTAACTTGATATGAAAGCATTAAAAAAATCTGAAATTCACCTTATATTGTCCTGAAAAAACATTTGCATTATTATTTTTTCAAAGCTCCCTTAATCTGCTAGTTTTTAAGACTGTAGATAATAGGATTGATAAAGGGAGGAACTATGGTATAGAAAACAGAGAAAACCATGTCCAGAAATGTGTCTGATACAGAAGATGGCATTTAATATACATATAAGGCTGAACTGAGGAAGACAAATACCACTATGATGTGAGGGACACAGGTGGAAAAGGCCTTTCCTTGCTCTCCACTGGTTGGAAACTTGAGCACAGTGGAAAAGATGTTGATATAAGATATGACAATGAAGATAAAGCTGCCAACACCAAATCCCATGGCACAGACAAGAATTAAGAGTTCGATGTTGACTGTGGCAGACCAAGAGAGCCTCAGCAAAGAAGGGATGTCACAGAAGAATTGAGGGACAACATTGGACTGACAGAAGGACAACTGGAAAATATTACCAGTATGTACGCCTGCATAGACCAGACCACAGAGAAGAGTGGCCAGTGTCATCTGGACACAGAATTGGTGGTTCATGATGTTAGAGTAGTGGAGGGGCTGGCAGATGGCCACATAGCGGTCCTGGGCCATGATGGTGAGTAATAACATTTCCACATAGGCACAATAAATGACTAGGAAGACTTGAGTTGCACACCGAGCCACTGAAATGGCCCTGTTGTCAGTCAGAGAATTCATACAAGCATTGGGGACAGTGACAGAAATAAAGCACATGTCTAAGATGGAGAGAATCCTGAGGAAAAAGTACATGGGTGTGTCAAGCTTCTGGTAGAGAGTGATGGCAGTAATGATGAGAAGATTCCCTAACAGAGTAGCCAAGTACATCAGTAAGAATAAGATGGCGTGCAGGAACTTTAGCTTCGACCCTTCAGCAAAGCCCTAGAGAAGAAACTCAGTCACCATGGTGGAATTGGCCATTTCCTGAAATTACTTATATACCTGGAAAAGAAATGAGATAAAATTTGGAAGCCTAAAATTAGGTAATAAATTTACCTTATTATTTTATTTAATATTTTTAATTGCATTGCTCCTTTTATGCTAAAATTAATTCTACTATTGTGGGGAAACGTTATCAGCATGCTGAATATGGTACTCTTGGATCAAATTGCTTGTTAAAAGTGGCACTCTTCCTCTTCACACATAGCATCATCTTATTCCATCATGATCTATTAGGTTAAATCACCCTCAAATTACACCTTAATACTAGATAGAATTCCAAGTACAGAGGCATGAGGAGAACAATCAGTCCTTTCCACAAAAAACATGTATAACAATGGGCAGGGTTGTCATAAAACTCCACAATTTTAGCAGTCCAGGAATTGATCAGAGGTAGCCAACAACATGGAAGAATTTTTTCTCAAAAAGTATGAGATCTTCAGTAATGAACAATGAAGCAGTGGGACTACTTCCTTTTCAATGCAGCCATTTCTGTAGGAAACTGTAGTTCTATGAGGGTGGTGACATTTTTTAAAACAGAGATGAAATTGTATAGATTTGTGAGCTAAAATTTATGAACTCAGTAGTTAACTAATAAGAAAATATGCAACTTTTTTTTTTGGCTATAAGGGCAAAGAGAAAACCACTAGAAAATCAGGAAATTTAACAGGGAGATGCATGAATTGAGAGAACCATCCAAAGTTCAGGTAAACTTTCTGCACAAACCTGGTGCCTAGTCAGTGAACCTCATGCATAGGCAGATCTGAGGGCACTCAGAAAATGAAGGCCAGGGAAGACATTGGAATTGGCTAAAGTTTGGATGTGCTCCAAGTATTAGCTTTCTATTGGTGCATAAAACATTATCACAAATGTATCAACTTAAAATAATGCATATTTATTATATCACAATGCCTGTGGTTCAGAAGCTTTGGCACTGCTTAGATAGGTTCTCTTTACAGGGTCACACAGGATACTATCTGTGTATCACTTGAGCTGTTTTCTTATTTGGAGGCTGTATTAGAAAAGAAACTGCTTCAAAGCTCACTCAGGTCACTGGAAAAATTCATTTGTTTGTGACTGTAGACCTGAACACCCTGACTTCAGGCTGGCACAAAACCTCCTTCCTCTCCTAGAAGCTGCCCACAATTCCTTTCTATGTGGACTTGAAAATAGTCTCTTACTTCATCAAGCCAGCAGGAAGAGACCCTAAAGAAAAAAAATTATCAAGGCAGAAGTTTATATAAAGTAGCATAATCATGGGAGTGACATCTATCCATATTCAAACGGTTAGAATCAAGTTATAGGCACTACCTACACTCAGAAAAAGGGTGATGCAAGAAGATTATGCACACCAGGAGGCAAGGATCATGGGTAGGTGGGTAGGAGGCAAGGCACACTTGAATCTTTCCACTTATACAATAGTCGATCAGCAGAAAGTAGAAAGCTTTGCCTTGAGATATTTACACTACAACCTCTATCCATATGATTGACTGACCTCCAATCTATGCAATACAGAGGGGGATCCAAAAAAAAAAAAAACAGGTAGAAAATAAAAATAAGAATGAGAAAATATTGAGCAGTGCTATGAATGGCTATAAATCACAAGAGAGGCAGATAACTGAAGTTATGTCCAGAAAAATAAACCAAAAAATATTAAGGAAAATAAATCAGGATTCAGAATAACTACAATAAATATATCCAATGTCCAATTTTCATCTCAAAATTATGCGATAGGCATAAAAACCAGAAAATGTTTTTCATACTCAGCAGTAAAAACTGGCAATAGAAACTGATTTTTAATGGGTATAGATGTTGGATTTAGAAAATACTACAAAATATCTATTATAAATATGATTAAATAATTAATGAAAAATATAACAATAACCCAAAAAGAGAATTTTACTAGAGAAATGAAATCAATAATAAGTGAAAATTCTACCAGTGAACATTATTGAAATAAAAATATGACTAGAAGTTCTCAAGAGCAGATTTGGCATGGCATAAGCATTGAAAGACTTAGGAAGAATCTTATAGATATAAACAGATATATAGTCTCTAAATGGATCCATAGAATATATAAACAGATGAATAATTATTTTCTAATCAGAAGAAGAGAGAGTAACAAATTGGGGAAATGGAGCTGTGTCCAAGATCTGTGGGGCCATTTAAATGCCTCAAAACATGCATATTTGGAGTATTAGAAGGAAATAAAAGGGAGAAAATAGAACACAGAAGAAAAATATATTTGAAAAAGTGATGACCCAACATTTTCTAAGTTGGATGAAATAAGAAAATAACTTACATCCATAGAAAAGATTGAAGCAAAGCAGAAATTGCAATTAAGTGTTTAAATTTCAATGATAGTATATATTTTATATAAACACATGCGTTTATTTTTCTTAATATCTTTCAAAAGCATAATATTTTTTATTATATAAAAAAGCATAAAGGAGTGAGGAGAAAATGGAGCTTTAATGGAGTAAAATTGTTATCTCTCATGAGAATGTTTAGTATAAATTTTAAGTAAATTGTGATTACTTAAAGGTGTATATTGTAATCTGTAGGAACCTGTTAAGGAAACTCAAAATGTGTAGTTAAAAAATAGAGGAAGTCCACTCTAGTCCACAGTTCTTCCCCCAATCCTGAGGGGACTGGGATGGTGATGTCCACTCCAACTCCAAGTGAGAGAGGGCTTATATCCCATGGATATGGTGGGTGGGATGATCCTGCCTGCAGATGCAGGCCCTCTCCATTCCCTGGGATGGCCATTGTCCATCGTTGTCTCCTCACCAAGTGACTTGGATGAGTCCATTGAGCTGTAGGGTAGGAGATGCAGCTCCACCTAGATTTCATGCACACCTGGCACATAGGTAAGCGGGAGGCTCCAGTCACTGGAAGTATACCTAAGAACTCCAGCATCACATATAGGTTTGAATAGAAGGGACTGGTGAACCATGTGCAGGGAGGACTTATTTGAGTCTAATTCTGTCACTCTCAGGAGCACAGATTCCAAAATAGAACCCACCTTTGGGAGTTGGAGGTTGTCCTGAGTACTGTTGTGGCAACGGATGTAGGCCTTTTTAAATCAGCACACACCACTCAGAACTGAGTGGGAGAGAGTGTGGTCTACAGTGTGAACTATGGTCTATGGTTGGTGGCAAGGCTCCAGGATGTGTAAGTTCATTGAGGGTGGTGGGCCACACTTGTGGGAGATGTTTGTGTGGGATGTGGTGGGAGGTGTGGGAGGTGGGGAACATGGGAATCCCAGTGGGTTCCGTGTAATATTTTGGGTAATCTAAGCACCTCTTAAAATATATGTATATATATATGTATATAAATAACATTTTTGTAAGCAAATACACATATATGCATATATATTTATATATCATTTTGCAAATGTTTGTATGTATTGTGAGAATTTTGATTTTTACCCACAATAAAAATAAATTTAAAAAAAAAATAGAGGAAGTAAACAGAACAATATAATATTGTTTAATGAAAAATGAGTCAGTAAAGGTGGAACAGAGGAACATGATATGAGGCATAATGAAGTCAAAAAGCAAAACTATAGAAGTAAATTAGACCATATGAATGAGCACACTAAACATCAATGAACTACACATTTTTTTTAAAAAAAGGCAGTTTGCCAGAACTGATTGGCAGAACTGTTATATTGCTGTTTATAAGAGAGAAATACATGTTCTCAGAACTACTAAATAGAAAGAAATGTTATGATAAAACTCATTCCATGCAAACAATAACCAAAAAAGTGTAGAGTGACTATATCAATAATATTAGAAATAGAGTTTAGGAAAATAACCAGTAAAAGACATGGGAAGATATTTCATAGTGATAAAAAGGCTAATATATCAGAAATATATAGCAATCATATATGTTAATGTACCTAATAACAGAAATCCAAATTACCTGAGACAAAAATAGCATAATTGAAAAAATAATCTTTACTATTTTGAAGACTGCATTACTCATAGCTTTGTAATGAGAGATGTATGAGATAGAAATTGAATATGGTTCTGGAAGATTTGAATCACTTTATCAACCAATGTGGCTTAAGAGACATAGAAAACACTCACTCAATACAGCAGAATGCATTATTTCTCAGCACACATGCAGCATTCTCAATGATAATCCATATACTATTAAATCAACATATTTTAAATATTATAATAAATATTAGAGCATATATAAAATACACACAAATGTACATATTTATACATTAGTATGAAATAATTTTAAGAATTTGAAATAATTATTAAATTTTGGTTTTGACTGAGGGGTGTGCTTAATTTCTTAATTTTGCTTCAATGAACTTCCTCATGTCCACAATCACAGATTTGTGAACATCTGATATCTAACAACTAAGGATAATTATAGGTTGTGTGCAATAAACTGGATTCAGTTAACAAGTTATAGCATATTTTAAATTGACACGGGGACCATGAATGAGTTTTCTGTTGTTAATAGAGTATATCTTTACTCCTTTTAAATTTTTAATATAAAATCTTAAATTAACTAAGGTAAAGACATGTTCTCAGCTACAAAAACATCTGCTTACTTTGTGCTTGTTATTTAATATAACCTTTATTTACACACTAAATTATTTGGTATGTTATACTTAAATATGTGTCACTAGCTATTCACTAAGTAGTTATTTTATGGTGTTCAACCAAATTACTAACAATGTATTTTATAGCACATTATGTTAAACCTAGACAAATTTGCTAATCCAATATTTATGAGGAGACCACAATCTTTTTTTTTTTTTTAAGATATGTGTGTCTTTTGCTTTTATACACCAAAGTCTACTTAAACACTCCTTACTATCTTACAAAAGGTATATCCATTAGTCCATCTTAGGCTGAAAACCATAATTACTTGAACAATGAATCCACTTATTTTTATTTGATACTATTAAGTAACTAAATGATTATAGTTCACATATTCTAGTTTTTAATCAAAGATTTGAAACAGAATTCAGGCCATCAACTTTGTGGAAAATATGTGGTTTACTCTCCCAAAGATTTACTTGTTGTTTGTCCTTGTTTAATTTACTCGATATTTCTGAATATAAGTTAACTTTTAACTTAAAAGAGTTCTCCTTAATCAGAAATTATTTTAGCATACTTTAAATGAAATAGAAACTCCACATTTTAAACATAAAATATTAGATTTTTCAGAATAAATGAAGCAACACAGTGATCACCTTGGAAGTTAATTTTTATACCAAATTAATAAAACCATTTTCTGGTTTATCAGAAGAAAGAAAAATAAGACATAAAGTAGTACCTGTTTGCATTCTGCACTTCAATTTAAGGAATATTGTGAATGCACATTAGTCACCATCCCTTCTGAACACAGAGCAAAACAGAGCAGTGAGAACAAGCTGTAGTACTTTCCATGGATTTTCAAAGCACTAGGTAGCTATTCTTTAGCCTAAAACATTAGAAACACGTGCCTGTATCAATAAAGGATGCATTTTCCAAGCTGAAGAACTGAAAAGATCTATCCATCAATTTGTGCATGAATTTATTCACTCATTATCTGAATAAATGGAAAATAATCTAGTTGAATGTCTAATATTAGGCAAAGCCAGGAGATTCATTTATCAGTAAGTTCTGACATTATGATAAGTGATAGGGTATGTTAGCTGTATAAAATTACATATAAAACAGTTCTTTAAAAAATTCATGAAGAACAATAAATCATTTTGCTTTATATAGTTATTGTTCTATACGATCCATCTAAAATTGATTATATTTTTTTGTCCTAATATCATTGTCACTCTTGGTCTCCTGTACAACTTATGTATTCGCAGTTCTGTGCTGTTTTCAATATAGATAACTGGATTTACTTTGAAAATAATAATTTGAATAAGTAAATATTCCATAATGCAGCCATTATCAGCCATGTTTTTAGTTTGTGGGTTAGACATTTAAGCCCACCAATATTCCCTTTATGATTATTCTATCTTGCTAAGATCAGCAAGATTATCTTTGTGCTTTTGTTTTAATTTTCACTATTTAAAAAAAAGATTTGACCATAAATACCCTGAATTACTAGCTTAACAGTTTGATGTTATACAGGAAAAAATACCTTGAGTTTATATCATTGAGTCCCTATCAATAATATCTATCCAAATCCCAATTTCTTCCTCTTCACAAACCAAGAAAAAAGCAACGTAGGGGATTGTGAGGAAAATAGTTTGTGAAGGAAAGATAAGGGTGGAGAGAAAATATTAACAATAGCAACCCAAAATACTCTTGAATATTGTAAATTTTTAACCTACAGTAAAGAAAGTGAGTAGAACAAACTTTTCCTTTTGACTTCCTCAATTAAAGACTTAAAGATTATTTAACCAAAATTTCCTTTGTAAACAAGATTTGATAAATTCTACAGATGATAAAAAGCACCATCCTTATGTTGTATAAACAATCCAATCGGGTTCTTCTTTATCTAAAATTGCAGGCAAGCCGAAGGAATCACCAGCAAAGCCTCTCGGAGCACAATTCTCATCATCCAGTGACAGCCTAAGGCTAATTTCAGAGAGGTCATGCTCTCCAGAGAGCAGAAGATTAGGACCCAATTAAAATACAATACTGGACCCAAACTATAAGTAGCGTTACCTGTGAATTTGATGAGTAGGATCGATTAGCTCTTGAATTAAGGAAATATAAGGTAATCTCTAATTGGCCAGTCACTCAGAAGGTCAATAACAGGACACACATATGGATCTCACATAGTATAATCTGAGAAACTCAAATGATTTGAATGCACTGAGATGAGCAAGTCAGATTGCAATTCTAAATCTTGACAACACAATTACATATCCTGTCTTCTCTGAAAGTCATTGAGAAGACCAAATAAAGTACATTACTTTGTAAACTTTAAGAAGATGTAGAATGTCCACATAAAGAAAGCAATTGGGAGAAAATATTTGGAAAGCACATATTTTATAAAGGTTCAATAACCAGAATATATAAAGAAATCTTAAAAATCAACATCTAAAATATAAATTAAAAATTAAATATTGGGCAAAAGTCTTGTATGGACATTGCTCCAAAGGAGAGATATAAATGACAAATAAACACAAGAAAAAAAATGCTAAATATCATGAGCCAGAAGAGAAGTGCAAATCAAAGCCAAAACTAGGTGCCCTTTTATACCGACTACAATGACTGCTATTAAAAAATGGAAAATCACAAGTGTTGAAATGGATTTGTGGATGTAAGAACACTTTTGCCCATTGCTGGTGGGAATATTAAATGGTGTAGTTGCTGTGGAAAATAATTTGGCGATTCCTCAGCACATTATGTGTAAAAGTACCATATATATACCACTTCAAGTATATACCGAACAGAACTGAAAGCATGGACACAAACAAATATTTCCACACCATTGGTTCTAGCAGTATTATTGATTCTTTTTTTCACTACCATCTTTTACTTCACTGTAGGATTTTTTCAAATAACAGAGATAAAGAGAGGATCCTGAAAGCAGCAAAAAAAAAAAAAGAAAAAAAAAAAAGCATCACATACAAGGGAAACTCTATCAGATTAAGTGTTGACCTCATATTAAAAACCATGGAAGTATACCTAAGAAACTCCAGCATCACATGTAGGTTTGAATAGAAGGGACTGGTGAACCATGTGCAGGGAGGACTTATTTGAGTCTAATTCTGTCACTCTCAGGAGCACAGATTACAAAATAGAACCCACTGATAAGGCATCAGTCTCTGGGGCTATCCCCCCTTATATAGGACCAGGGTGTCTCCAGAGCTCTCAGGAACCCCACTGAGTGGGGTGATAGGCACTTAGATGTTCTATGAGCTCCTACTGAGGTGTGCGTAAGAGTTACCTCTGGGATGACCTCCCGACTCTCTTTGAAGTCTCTTAGCCACTTGAACTCATTTGTCTTTACCATTTCCCCCTTTTATTCAAAGTCTTTTTCCAGTTGTGTTGCCAGTTGGCATTTGGGAAAAGTTTACAATTAGCAATAATCGTGCCTCGGATAAACCTCATTGGCTACGATACTGCCACTGCACAAAGCTGCCAGTTGGCACTTGGTATTAATCCCTCGTTGCCAGGGAGGCTCATCCCCGGGAGTCATGTCCCACGTTGGGGGGAAGGTAATGCAATCATATGCTGAGTTTGGCTTAGAGAGAGGCCACATTTGAGCAACAAGGAGGCTCTCAGGTGGCAACCCTTAGGCACCCCACAACTGCAGGCTAAGTCTCATTTACAAGAGCAAAGACTCACAAGGGTAGTGATCAATAAAATAAAAATAAAAAAAAAAAACACATCAGTGGGTCATCCTATTTTGACAGGTGTGCATGAAATCTAGGTGGAGCTGCAACTCCTACCCTACAGCTCAATGGACTCATCCAAGTCACCTGGTGAGGAGACAACGATGGGAAATGGCCATCCCAGGGAATGGAGAGGGCCTGCATCTGCAGGCAGGATCATCCCACCCACCATATCCATGGGATATAAGCCCTCTCTCACTTGGAGTTGGAGTGGACATCACCATCCCAGTCGCCTCTGGATTGGGGGAAGAACTATGGACTAGAGTGGACTTGATGGTATTCTCTTGCTCACATATGGTGATTCTTGCAATGCAAGAAATTATAACAATGAGGTGGAGCCAGTGGCCACTTGACAGTTTTTGGGTAGGGAGGGGATGAGCAGTTGAAATACAGGGGCTTCTTTGGGAGTTGGAGGTTGTCCTGAGTACTGTTGTGGCAATGGATGTAGGCCATTTTAAATCAGCACACACCACTCAGAACTGAGTGGGAGAGAGTGTGGTCTACAGTGTGAACTGTGGTCTATGGTTGGTGGCAAGGCTCCAGGATGTGTAAGTTCATTGAGGTTGGTGGGCCACACTGTGGGAGATGTTTGTGTGGGATGTGGTGGGAGGTGTGGGAGGTGGGCAACATGGGAATCCCAGTGGGTTCCGCGTAATATTTTAGGTAATCTAAGCACCTCTTAAAATATATGTATATATATATATATATAATAAATAAATAAATAAACATATATTTGTTCAGCTTAAAACAAAACAAAACAAAACAAAAAAAAAAACATGGAGGTGAGAAGAAAGTGGTATGATGTATTTAAAGTACTGAAAGAGAAAAACTGCCAGGCAAGAATTCTTTATCTGGCAATGCTGTCCTTCAAAAATAAGAATGAGTTCAAAGTCTGCATAAACAAACAAACTGATAGAATATCTTACGAAAGACCAAAATTACAAGAGATACTAAAGGGAGTGCTGCAGCCTGAAAGGAAAAAACAAGGGTGAAATATTTGGTTAAGAGTTTAGAAATGAAGATTATTAGGTAGGGTAAACTAAAGTGTAAGAAGACAGACAATAGAATGATATAACAACAGAGAACTGAAGGATCAAATGGATTCAGTAAGTAATGTGTTTATAGTAATAATATTGAATGTAAATGGATCTACCTTCCCAATCAATAGACATAGATGGAGAAAATAGATTTAAAAAAATATGTACCATCTATATATTGTTTACAAGAGATCCACCTCATACATGAGGATGTAACCAGGTTAAATATGAAAGTTTGGAAAAAGGTATTTCACACAATTATATCCAAAAAAGAGCTGGGCTAGTGATACAATCATACAAAATAGATTTCAAATGCAAAACTGTTATACGGGATGAAGAAGATCATTATATATTAATAAAAGGGGCAATTCACCAAGAAGAAATAACTATACTAAATATTTCTGCACCTAAACTGAGTGCCTCAAAATACATGAGGCACACACTGGCAAAACAAAAGGAAGAAATAGATGTTGCTACAATGATAATTAGAGACTTCAGTACACCACTATCAGTATTGAATAAAAAAATCTGGACAGAGGATAAATAAAGAAACAGAGAAATTGAATAATATAATAAATGACCTAGACCTAACAGACATCTATTGAGCATTGCACACCAAAACAATGGGATATACTTTCTTTTCAAGCACTCATGGATCCTTCTCCAAGATAGAACATATGTCGGGTCACAAGACAAGTCTCAATAAATTTAAAAAGATGGAAATTGTACAAAACACTATCTTTGATCATAATGGAATGAAATTGGAAATCAATAATAGATGGCAAAAGGGAAAATTCATAAATATGTGGCGATTAAACAACACACTCTCAAATAATCAGTAGGTCAAACAGGAAATTTCAAGAGATTTCAGGAAATATTTGGAGACAAATGAAAATGAAAATACAGCATATCAAAATCTATGAGACACTGAAAAAGCAGTGCTGAGATAGAAATTTATACCCATTAATGCTTATATTAAAAAAGAGGAAAGAGCTAAAATGAACAGCAAATTAATCCCAAACCAAACCAAAGGAAAAAAAATAGTAAAGACCAGAGCAGAAATAAAAGAAATCAAGAAGAAAAAAGAAATAGAATCAACAGGAAAAAAAAAGTTGATTTTTTAAGACCAACAACAACAACAACAAAAAATCATAGGTAGACTGACAAAGAAAAGAAAAGAGAGAAAACAGAAAAAAAAAATAAAATCAGAAATGAGCGGGAGGATATTACCACTGACCCTGCAGAAATAAGGGAGATCATAAGAGATACTACAAACAAATTGAATCCCAAAACACTAGACAATATTGCGGGGACAAATTCCTAGAAACACACAAACCACCTACACTGACCCTAGAAAAAATAGAAAACCTCAACAAACCAAGCACAAGTGAAGAGATTGAAAGAAACATCAAAAACCTCCCAAAGACGAAAAGCTCAGAACAGATGGCTTCAAAAGTGAATTTTACCAGACATTCAAAAAAAGATCTAATGCAAATATTGCTCAAGCTTTCCCAAAAAATTGAACAAGAAAGAACACTACTAAACTCATTCTATGAAGCCAACATAACCCTAATACCCAAACCAGGTAAAGACACTACAAAAAAAGAAAATTACAGACCCATATCTCTAATGAATATAGATGCAAAAATCCTCAACAAAATACTTTAAAACAGAATGCAAAAGCACATTAAAAGAATTATACTCCATGATCAAGTAGGTTTTATCCCAGGTATGCAAGGGTCATTCAACACACAAAAAAATCAATTAGTGTAATAAAACGAATTGATAATTGAAGAAGAAAATTCACATTATCCTCTCAATTGATGCAGAAAAAGCATTTGACAAAATGCAGCACCTTTTCTTGATAAAAACACTCCAAAAGATAGGAATAGAAGGAAACTTTCTCAATACAGTAAAATGCATCTATGAAAAACTTACAGCTATCATAATATTCTATGGTGGAAGACTGAAAGCTTTGAGATCAGGAACAAGACAAGGATGCCCACTGTCACCATTGTTATTCAATGTTGTGTAGAGTTTCTAGCTAGAGCAATTAGGCTAGATAAAAAAATAAAAGTCATCCAAACTTGAAAGAAGAAGTAAAACTTTCATGATTTGCTGATGATATGATCCTATATCTAGAAAATCCTGAAGAGTCCACAACAAAGCTACTAGAACTAATAGATGAGTTCAACGTAGTGGGATAAAAAATTAATATGCAAAAATCATTAGTGTTTCTATTTATTATTGATGTGCAATCTTAGGATGAAATCAGAAAACAATTCCATTTTTAATAGCAACTAAAACAACCAAATATTTAGGAATAAACTTAACCAAATTCATAAAAAAACCTGTATTCAGAAAACTGAAGAAGACTTAAGTAAATGGAAAAGCATTCTGTGTTTATGGATTTGAAGACTACATATCATTAAGATGTCTATTCTACCCAAAGTGATTTACAGATTCAATGCAGTTCCAATAATCTTTTTGTAGAAGTGGAAAAACCAAATATCAAAATTATTTGGAAGGGTAAATCACCCCTAATAGCCAAAATAATATTAAAAAAAGAAGAACAAACTTGGTGGATTTTGACTACTGGCTTTAAAGCATATTACTTAGCAGCAGTGGTAAAAACAGCATAGTATTGGCTTGAAGACAGACCGATTTACCAAAGGAACCAGTTTGAGAACTCAGAAATAGATCCTGACATTTACAGCCAAGTGATTTTTTTTTTTTTAAAGATTTTATTTATTTATTCATTTATCCCCCCCTTGCTGCTTGTGCTCGCTGGGTCAGCTAACCACGCCGTGCGGGCGGGCTTGCCTTCACCAGGAGGCCCCGGGAATCGAACCCGGGGCCTCCCATATGGTAAACGGGAGCCCTACTGATTGAGCCACAGCCGCTTCCCAGCCAGCCAAGTGATTTTTGACAAGGCAGTCAAGCCCTCCCAGCTGGGCCTGAACAGTCTATTCAACAAATGTTGCTGGGAGAACTGGCTATCCATATGCAAAAGAAAGAAAGAAGACCCCTATCTCACACCATGTATAAAAATTAACTCAAAATGGATCAGTGACCTAAATATAATAGTGACAGCCATAAAACTCCTAGAAGAAAATGTGGGAAAACATCTTCAAGATCTTGTGGTAGGTAGTTCCTTAAACTTTATACCTGAAGCACGAGCAACAAAAGAAAAAATTGATAAATGGGACCTCCTCAAAATTCAACCCTTTTGCACCTCAAAGGAGGAAAAAGGGAGCTGACTCACTGGAAAAAAAATATTTAGCTATCACATATCTGTCAAAGGTTTAATATCCATGATATTTAAGGAGCTCATACAACTCAACAATTAAAAGACAAACCGATTAAAAAATGGGCAAAAGACTTGAAGAGACAAATATCCAAAGAAGAAATACAAATGGCTAGAAACACATGAAAAAATGTTCAACATCATTAGCAATTACTGAAATGCAAATCAAAACTATGAGATATCATTTCACACTTATTAGACTATCAAAAAGTCAGAAAATTGTAAATGTTGGAGAGGATATGGAGAGACAGGAATGCTTATTCACTGTTGGTAGGAATGGAGAATGGTACAGCCACAGTGGAGGACTGTTTCTCAGTTCTTAAGGAAGTTGACAATAGACTTGCCATGGGACCCTGCAATACCATTACTAGGTATATCCAAAAGAACTGCGAACAGAGAAATGAAAATATGTCTGCACTCAGATGTTCAAAGCCACCTTATTCATGATTGCCAAATTTGGAAACAACCCAGGAGTCCATTAACTTATGAATGGATAAACAAATTGTGGTGCATGCACATCATGGAATAATATGCAACATTAAAAATAGATGAAGTCGTGGAACATTTTACAATATGGATGAACCTGGAGGACAATATAGTGACTGAAGAAAGCCAGTCACGAAAGGACAAATTCTGTGTGATTGCACTAGTATAAGCTAAATATATTCTGTAAACTCATGGAGTTAATTATTAGAATATAGGTAACCAGAAAGTAGAATGAGGTTAGAGAACAGAAAGCTGAGGTTTAACCTGTGCAGAATTTGTAAAAATGCTATTTGTAAAACTGTGGAAATGAATAGAAATGGTTGAAGCAGATCATGATGTTTGTAACTAGCAATGCTATTGTATGGGTATGACAGTGGTTGAAAAGGAAAATGTGTATTTCTAGAAGGAAAACTAAAAACTGTAATATGGTGCTATATATGATAGTAAAGCTTCATGAAAAAAAATGAATATGGCTGGTATTGCATATATGAGACTGTTTACAAAATATAAATGCAAATATACTAGAGAGAAGGAAAAATAATGGCAGCTAAATATGGCAGGGGAAGCATAGAGAGATTGAGAGGTGATGAGTTTTGTTTGTTTTTGATTATTATTATTATTATTATTGGAATAATGTAAGTGCTCTAAGGATGATTGAAGTGATGAATGCACAAATATGTGCTTATACTGAATACCTTTGATTGTATACTTTGGATGGATTTATGCTTTATCATTATGTAACAATAAAATTGATTTGTTAAAAAAAGAGACTTCTTGATTTTGTCATGATTATTTAAGGTAAATTTGAAATGCAGAATTCTAAAGCCCTCCCCATTTCAAACAACAGGATATCATGGAAACCAGTATCTTGGAGACTCCTAGGAGATTTGCACTTCAAACTGTACCAGATCACAAAAGACTTAGCCATTTGATAAACTAAGGCTGTTTAAGCTTTAAAACCTCAAAATTGCATACAAATCTTGCATAGATAAGAAACTCTTTCTTAGATAAGAAACTCTTGCTTCCTCTTTCTTTATCTCACATTGTGGGACAATATTACAAGGCATACAACCCCTAATTTTGGAGATACTTCGTATCTAAATACATTTACATATCACAAGAGAAAAAAAATAGTTAACTACAAGGGAATTTTTTTACTCCTTTTGATGAGTGTCAATATATTATTGCTATTTATTATTTCCTTAGATGCAGTATTATTTGCAATAGTTTACAGCATACAAATTTACAGTAAAACAGTTAATTATGATTTAAATAATCACAACCTAATTATGAGAAATTACCTTAAGATATTTTAAATCTTATATGTAGTTTAATTAATTTAATTAATTTCATTTTAATTTTGTTTGAACCATATTGTTTAATATCATCTTCTTTTTTTTTTTTTTTTTTTTTTTTT
>JAKSZT010005090.1:0-12343 GCA_026826555.1 Tolypeutes matacus
ATAAAGCATCTCAAGAATTGCAACGAAAAATCCCGAGAAAATGCAATAAATACTTTTTCAATCTTCGTTATGGAAAGGATTTACTATTGCAACGAAAAAGACGGGGTTTTAGCAATTTCAAATTTCTAAATAGAAGTTTTAGTTATTAAAAAATCAAGTATCTAAGGATTTACTCAGGAAAAAGTTAACGAAAAATCCCGATTTTAAGTCGAAGAGTTTCAAGAATTCAAGTGTTTTATCAAGTTCAATATACGAACTTCTTTTCTAGGAAAGCAAGTCTATGGAAATAAAAAACTACTAAATGACTTCTATTAGAAGATACTAAACTAGGGGTAACCTATAGAGCTATATCTCATAGGCACTAGAGAAGAGTTTCAAGCCTTGAGTATAAGAGCGAAAGTGTGATCTACTCCCACAAGTTCGCGTTCGCTCACCCCTCACATCAAGGAATGAGTTTCTTCCCTCAGTGGATGCTGGTCTAACTGGCCCCTTCCCATGAGTTAGGGATTTTTCTGTCCTTGAGTGATCCATACCCTTATTTCACTATTATGAATTATTTCAGAGTAAACAATAAACAACTGCTGCAAATATGAATTATTGAAAAGCCCTTGCTGTTGAGGAAAGACTGATTTTTAGGGCTCGTACTGGCAGAACGAAAGGGGGAACGAACAAGCGTCTTATCTATCTTATCTTGCTTGCACCGGTTTAGCTATCTGACGCGCAGCACACGAAGAAAGCCAGAGCTTCACTTCTCTGTGGAAACCCGGTCTAGGAGTTTCTAGTAAAATAGGCTTCTTCTAATAAGAAATTCGCTCATTCATTCTTTATGCAATTCCGTTTTTTCGTAGCGGCAACATTGCCTTTATATCTCCCTCGTCTTGTCGAGATTCCCATTTAAGGGATCAAATCTGTAGTTTTAGTTTAGATACGTGAATCCAATCTCGCTTCCATTCATCATCCATTCTGAGGAAAGATTCTTGAATAACAGGCGTCGAATAGTTTGATCAGTCCTTGTCCCTTATGTATGCTCCAGTAAGAGAGTGCCTTACTTCGGCTAGTAAGCATTTTAATTTTAGGCAAGCAAGCTGCAGCGCGAGTACCCTTTTTTGACTTTTGCTGCAATAGAGGGTATTTCCATTTTTCTAGTTCAAAGACAACGATAACACACTGGGTTTACAGAAATACAAGTTCACGTATAGAAAAGAGACCAGACCAGTATGAGGACGGCGACGATATCTATCCTTGCTTTTCTTCTTTTTCCTTTAGACTTTGGAATAGCTTTCCCCCAGTGATACACGTAGGCATGAGAGAGTAACTACGTTCGAGTGAGTAACTACGTTCGAGCGATACACTACGTTCGAGCGATACACGTAGGCACGTGTAGAGCCAAAGAAAGAGCCAAAGAACGAACCAAATAGAAACTTCTCAAGGAGTGGCTAGCGTTGTTCGAACGTCTCGTTCTGTTGAATAGGGCGATTCAAATAAAGTAGTATAGGTTTAGGAATGGAGATAGATTTGCTGACGCCTTTTCTTTGAATACGGGATTTTGGCGAATAGCAAATCGAATTGAAATGAGCAAGCTACAGCTCGAAAGAATGATAATTCATTAAGGCTTTGCGCGCTAGCGCGCAAGCGTTTCGTCCTCTTTTTCTTTAAGAATAAGCTTTTTCTCGCTTGGTAGCCGCGTAGTTTATGTTTAAATGAGTCCCGGGGAATACCATACAACAATCAATGGAGCTGCTAAAGCGGTTATAAATCCATCAATGTCCGACTAGCGCTTAAGACTTGTGTTCTAGCAAGGGACATAGGTTAGGTTCGGTGATGAAAGTCCTTGTCATCAAGACCAATGACGAGTTGAGGTAATGTTATCGAAAAGAAGGCGGCTTTGAGGAAATCGGCTCCGTGATAAAGGATCCCAAAGTTGGTTGAAGGCCTACTACCTACTTAGGAGGTAAATGAAACCCCTGAGACTGAGCAAGCTGGAGCTACTAGGTCAAATTACCCAAGCTGAGCTTGCTTGGCCACTTAAGGTTTCGCATCGAGATCGAAAAGGTTCGGATTGAATGAATCTACCTTTCGCTTGCTTTGTCTTCTAGGGAATTTTCTGCTCGCTACACCTCTGTTAAACTGCCCAAAGTCCAAATTCTTCAATAGCTTGATCTTGATCTGACCGTCTAATGGAAGAATTCTATTAATATGGAATTTCCTGGTATGAGCTTCAAAAGCATTCCCATGGAGCCTGAACCACGTGACTTCGTACCTCAATCCCAGCCGCATTCGATCTATAATTCTTCTTCTTCCCCGGCGGAACTACCTGAATTTCATTTCGGCTTCGCTAAAAAGACCTGGGCTATGCCTCAAACTCTCTTCACTGGCCCAGGGGTTCACTAAGAACTATATCTTCTCCGCATCAAGGAGAAGAGCAGAGATCTTTGTTGAAGACAGCACGGCAATGCGCAATCGCTAAACAAGACCACAAACGCTATATCACAAAGATCAGTCTAACTAATCGGCCTAAGGCTTGACGAGACAATTCCTGGCTAACACGAGTAATGGAAGAAGACCCGAAGCGGATAGTAAAAACTCCTTGAGTTAAGCATAAATAAGTACCCCAGAGGCTACGAGAAAGATCTGAGGGCGATCTCGCATTGCTGCCTCACAACGTTAACAAACTCCATCCAGGGATTCAGAAAGAACGGTCCTTTGGACCAGAAGGAAGACAAGAACGAGACAGATACAACTAGGAACCAGACATTCACAACAAGTGCTAAGCCAAAGAACTAGGACTCCACGAGTCGATCGTAATCCGAGGCTTCTCGGTTAGAATGAGTGGATGCACTCCATTGGGATCGTTGTAATGGCATCCCTTTTCTTTAGATAGGAAGGGAAGGCTGTTTAAGTTGATGTCCAAAGGATATCTGGAAGGAAGATGGTACACAGAAGAGCAGGGTCCCAAAGCAAATGCATTCCCATCTGGGCAAGAGCAAAGAAAGAAAGGGCAGGGGAAGGTGTGAGGCAGGGAATATAATGGTAAATGTCCCTGTTTGAGGTCTTTTATCCGACTCCGGTCTAGCATAAAGGGTGGAATGAATCGGGTTTGCTCCCTTCACCGTCAGACTTCCATGTTGAAGGTTAGAAAAACAGGTCATAAGGAGGGTTCCATCTTAGGAACATTTCTACTTGGTTCTACTTTGAACGGGCTGCCTGCCTCATCTACGTCCCCGTTGGTGACAACGAGGATAGAAAGAAGATGGAAAAAGCATTCCTTTTCCTAAGTTATTAATTAGAAAATCAATTCGTCTTTAATATTTCATAAACGATGTCACTTTGAATCAATAGAGAACCTCTTTCGCCGAGTCCTAGGATGACGGAAAACATCGTTGAATCGAGCGCTACTGCTTCATTTGAATTGATTTTTGTTGCGGAGACTATATCTTAAAAGTCTCTAGTGCCTCAGAGTCCGCCCGCTATCGCTTCATCTTTTGATGTAGCGTAAATGCCTGCTGTAGATGCTATCACTTATTCTGCCTCGGTCGGGTGCTGCCTTAGTTGATGTGAAAGAATCCCCCTTGCTTCCTACTCATTTACTATCGAAGAGTTGGACCCCTTGGTCCCCATAGTGAGTAGGAGTAAAGAGGAGCGAGTTTACGAGCTAGCAGACTCTAGTGAAGACTTGAAGATCCAGCCCGAAATGCCAATCTTTAGTTCTCGGGAAATAGAGCTAAAGCGGTACTTATCAGGAACGAAAAAGTAAAGAAGGGGACCGTCCCTCATTCATCTACTTAAATACTTAAAAAATTGACAGAACAAATCGGAAAAGGCAAGCTTACCTCCTACTTTACTAGTAGTACTATTCTAGTTTTGGAACATACCCTATATTATATAACATATAACACAAGGTGGAATCAAAGTAAAGAAACTATTAGCAAGGAGTGAAGTAAAGGCTAAGGTTGCCTTCCGCTGACTATGGAATCCCCAGAGACTATATCCATAAAGAAAACCCACCATTGAATGGAATCAGTATAATCGAACATTCCCTTTTCCTTCATCGGATGATTTTTTTTTGGTTGAGGTCGTGCGGGGGACCCATACAACACTAGGGAATCCTCGTTGGCAAAGAAAAAAAAAAGATAAAAAGGCCAGACCCTGAATAGGATAGTTTATAAAGAACCACTTCCCAATAAGACAGAAACTGAAAGGGTGGGCAATCCACTTCAAAAAAGAAAGCTCGATTACTAAGACCCTCAGTCTTCTTTTAGGTTTAGGTGTAGAGGCTATAGGTCCAATATCTGGTAGTTATATACGCTTCTTTTTTTGGGTCCCGCCCTCAGCGGGAAGAACTCAAGGTCAGTAGTTCCGCTCCATTCTTGGATAGAGGAAAGCCTTATTTAAAAGAAGGAATTGTATACATAAATAGGATCAAAACGGATGTCGCTATGAGTCTTGCTGGCCCGATTGGGTCACACAGGAGACCCCTCAATAGATAGAAGATAGAACCGAGGATAGCCATTTGTAGGTAATAAAGATCTTTATCCCGAGCGTCTTCTTTCAGTGTCCGGTGCTCCGGGACTTGGAGCCCGAATTCTAATTCTTTTGTCTGGCGTGTTCCCCGAGCTTTCTTCGGCTGAAGCTCCTGATGGCACCATCATCTTACCGAAACTGAGTAAATGATCCATAAAAGATAAAATGATAGCTAAAAATATACCAACTTCCCACCCGACCCTTTTGAATCAATTTGATAGCATCATTGATTTGAATCCGGAAAATAGAAAAAAGTACGTCGATGAGCCGAAAAAACAAAGCAAAGACTGAGAAAGAGAAAAATGTTTAGGACTGCATCTGACTCATTATGGAATTGATTAACAATCTTGCCCGGGGTGTATCCTCAAACCCATTTGATAGCTATTCCATGGGTTACATTATCGGCGCTGAAAATGGAGCTTTTACGCACTCTTTTCTTTAAAGGATCTTCTAAGCCAACCTTCTAGCTGTTTTCGTCTTTCTAATACTACTTAGGGACTTTAGCCGAGGGTTCCCTCGCGACACTGAAAGGGTATTCGGAGTTTTATTAAAGATTCAAGGTGGTACCCGGCAGCGGAGCCCTTCTCTATTCAGTGCTCTATCCCCACTTATTATAACTCTTGCGCTAGTCCGAAAACGATTTAGGGGAGTTCGATAAGCTTTTCCACTCCTAACCAGAAGTCATCCAACAACGAAAACTGGTTCGGTCCTCCACTAGGTATTACCCGAATTTCAACCTGCTCATGGTTAGCTCACCTAGTTTCGGGTCTAAAATCACTGACTTAACGCTCACTCGCTTTCGCTGCAGCTCCGTTTAACAATCATAACTCGCAGGCTCATTCTGCAAACAGGCTTTCACTTCTTGTAGATGCAGGTTCTTTTCACCTTTCCCTCACGGTCACTATAGTTTACCTTTCCTTCGAAAGGAAAAACAGGCTGATATTCCAAAGGAAAGCTTCCTTAACCTTCTCACTTCGAAATCCCACTTTCCTCATATTCTTGTCCGGTCCGCCCGAGTCCCGGATTTGACAGCTACTTTTCGCTGAAAAACTCTCCCATTTTTTCGCAGGTAAATACGGGTACGGGGTATGATCCACTCTACTCTGGCAGCTGAACTTCTTTGTCTACTACAGGGCTGGTCATCCACTATAGGTCATAGGTGGCGCCAGAGTCAAATCAAAACGAAATTCACCTCGCTAGTACTTGCATCCCCCTATCCTTTCATCGGGAAAGGCCATAAAGTGATGTGGCTTAAAACTAAGAGAACGTACTTGCCCCAGAAACTCATTTTATAGTTTCTAACTAGTAAATCTTTATTTTTCTTTTTGATCCAAAAGCGGATCCAGTTTGTAAAAAAAATAACTCAATTATTTCAGTTTTCAGCTGAACCAGTTGTTCAGCCTCGGCCAGGGGACGCTGTACATTTTGAGGACGGCCTCAATTTTCGACTTGAAGCCGAAATTGTATTGCCTCTACTGTCGTAGGCAACGGAGGCAGAGGCAAGTGGTGTTGTTGGAAATCCGGAGCAAGGCACTCTTGCAAAGCATCCTAATCTATGTTTGGGTGACCTCCGCCAAAGAACGTCCCAACGTCAGATACTGATACTGAATGAGCGGCAAGAGACAAGTTTAGAAGCTTCGTATGATGAACGACCGCCCCGTCGGCGAGAACTAGTCTTATCATAAAAGGCAAGAGGGGGCTGTGTGTGGTTGCCGGCAGCTGGGCGCTGAGATGGAAGGGAGGGAGCACCGAAAGGTAATCCCTTATGGAGAAGGAGTCATACCTAGGGCTCTTTCCTTAAGTCCGACGGTCTATTCCTTCTCCTCCCAGATCATTGATTTCTAAGTGGATCAGGTTAACCATTCGAGAATGACCCGCGAAGACAGGCGTTGCTCTTTTTCAAACTCTCCATGAGCCTCTTAGCGACCTCTCGGACACACGGGACGATGATTTGGTCCCACCGCAGGGCGGGCTACCCACAGGCAGGGTCTTTGGCCCCGGTCCTCCATTATCGTATCGAACTGTTCTAGCAAACCTCCCGAGCTGACCGACGCATGATCAGAGTGTACCTCTGCTTCCGCGGAATCTCTGGTTCCACTCTCTTGTTAGCCTCGGTCGTCCTCTCTCGTTCCCACTGGCTCACCCGCCTTGCTCTTCCCGGTTTAGTTTAGAAAGAGAATCTCCTCCCTTTCTCTTTTCTATCATGCCTTTGTCCTATTTTTTATCCTCTAAGTCACTCTTATCGACGGATGGAGAAATCCTTCTTTTCTATCTGAGGATTACCCCTATTCTAAGATAGGTACTACCGGCAGCACCGGTGACTTCTTTCTGGTCTTTCTTGCATAAGTAGACCAATTAGAATGGCCTATGAAGGCTTTTTTCAATTCTTTGGTTATGTTATGGGAAGAAGATTTTCGAGGAAGGTAGCTGACCCATTTTTTCCTTCTATGTGATTCAGTCTGCCAATCTCCAATTGGAGATTCATGGGATCCTCCAGCGGTGGTTGCCAAAGACTATGGCTATCTTGTCATAAATGCTGTCTTTAGATTTAGATATAGTGAAAAGTACACTATCTTTTCCAGACCATATCCCCCTTTATTTGAATAAGGCTTTTGATCAGAAAAAAAAAAGATGAATGAAGAAAGGGGATGGTGGGCAGCTATTGCTTCGGGTCTCTCTCTGCCTCGGTAAAATAGATTCTGGAGTTTGAGCTGCGCGAAAGCTTGTTTTTCAAATTCTCTTTCCTATTCTTGAACGGGAGTGACCTGGGACCTTGATCATGCCCTTGTCTAGTTCACTACCTTCGCCCCACCTCCTCTAATAGAGAGAGCTTACGGATTGCGAGGCCGATCCCTTCTTTGCTTAAGAGCAATCGGTAAAAGGAGCGTCCTGTCTTCTTCCGGATGGAAGTTTTTCGCTATCATCGCTTTCCTTTGTTCTCGTTTATGGTGCTGAGGACAAGCCATTTCCCCCATCGCCGCAATCAAAATCGTCGGCACTATGGACATCCGAAGTATAGACAGGGGTTCATGAGACCAATCATTTACAAATCGTCCCTCCCGTCGTCCGCCTAGCCTAAGAGAGGAGTTATTACACCCACCGCTTTATCATTCCATCGGAGTGAAAGAACGGGGCATGGGAAAAGAAGATCGTTGATTGGGAGATATCTATGGAGTGAGACCTGAGGGGCAGACATCGCCGCGGATGAGGCCTGCATTTCCTATCTAATCTACTTTTATGGCTTCCGTGGAAAGGATTTCCAAATCAAAGCTTATTAGAGGGTGGCGCTTTCTTCTTTGATACATCCAGGAAAGAGTTCAAGTTCCATCCCTATTTGAAAACCGAAAGTTAACGAGCGTGACCAAGCAACCAAGCACAAGTAGCTTAGGGTGTGGTCCACCTATCTCTTTTTGATATGGCCATCGAGAGTGTGACAAAGTACCATTGGAGAATCGGTGCCCTGACGCTTGCTCCTTACTGCTTAGAGTCATTTCCGGGAAGAGTGGACGTCTTTAGTGTGATCTATCCATCATTGGCTAAAGACCTTTCGTCCGGATCATTTCTAGTTAGCAAGTAGGATCGCTCTCTCCAGACTCTTTTTGGGAGTTAGGACGGGGCTTTCGGGTGACGATAAACGTCATCTTTTTTTATGAGGGCCATAAAGAGCCATCAATGACCAAACCACCCTGAGACTAGTGAAGAAATTGAACATGAAACGTGTCTTTATCAATAGGTTCGGCGTGACCTTAACAGCGCCAATTTTCTCTATTTCTCGAGAGTTTGGAATATTCAAGTTCGTGTTTTTACTAATTCTCCTCTAAAATCTCGTTGAAATCCCATTCATTTTTTGGTCATAATTTCTATCGTTGTCTTTTTCCTTTTTTCCGTATTCACTTTTTTTAGGCTATTTCTTGTCTCTTGTACTCGGCTTTGATTTGACTCTTATTTGGGTCAAACTGAAATCAATGGTCCTTTTGAGATCGTTCCGCTTCCTCTTTAGTCGGCTTCTTGGTTGGGAGGTTCCCCTCATTCTACTCAGTGATTGAGCAGGTACAGCAGAGGAAAAAGCCCCACATCGGATTGCCCGAACGTGGACTTAAAGAGCTGGAGAGAATTAAGAACAGCACAAGAAGAAACTGGGTAGAAGGGACTAGCCGGGTTGGAACATGGGCGGGAAAGGCTAAGTTTATGGATTCGATTGCTATCTTGTCTGGGTAAAAAACCCTTTCCTATCCTAGTTGCTACTTCAAAGGTTTTGAAAGAAAGATGCATTGGTCTTATCTTAGCGATGCAGGTTAATAAGGACCTAGATGAGATCTTTTATCAATTCGACTCAATAGAGTCGACAGAACCAACCTATACTAGCGGACTAGTAGATTCGTTGACTTTGTCCGTTCGCTATTCTCTTTTCAGCCATTCTTGTATGCCTAAGCCTACCTTTTGATTAGACTTGCTCCAGATCTTTTATCTTTTAAGACCCGCCCATCTTCCTCTGATAGTGATCTTTCCCTTATTTATTTAACTTAAACACTTAACCCGTGGGAACACATTCTTCGAGCAGGAGAACATTCTGACTTGAAAGAAAGTCAAAGCTAGGCTAGTTGCGGTGCCAAACATCTTCCTAAATTCGGGAGATGAATGGTTGAGAATTGGCTGAAAACGCCAATGTTTGAAACGAAGACCAATGCATTGCATGTCGAACCTCAACCGCCAAACATTTATCTGAGAGAGACAGAGCTTTCGCTACTATCTCGAATAGGTGAAACAAACCCTAAAAAGAAAGACAATTTCAGACTATTCTCGCAGTGTCTTTTTCTTCTTCTTACTTGATGAAAGGATTCAAAAACCCTTATAGAGTGCTAAGCTAACCTCTAACCTAACGGGCTTATTCTCGAGGCGATCCATAACCCTTTCCTTCTAATGTCAATGTTATGTTGGCGGATTGCCTTCTCAAATATTCTAATTTGACAAGGAAAGTCCTAAAAGAAAGGAATGAAAGGCCGTGGTGACATCTCCCTATTCTGACTATTCTATTGAAGCTCCTAGCTAAGTTTATGTATTTGCTTAGTCTGAAACTCCGATTGACGGATCTACTCCCGGGAAACTCCTCACAGTATGAAACCCCAAACTCCAACGGATGCGGAGCAACAGACGATTCGGGGACAGAACCTGACTCGGAGACAACGGAACGGGTACTATCTTGTCCCAGTAAACAAACTCCTAACAAAGCCGGAAAGGCCTATTTTTAGCTCTAGCGGGTGTTCCCAGTCCTGATTGCCCCTCTTTCCTTTTCCTTTAAGAAAGAGTCTTTCTGATAGACGAAAACTTAAAGGCAATTAAAGCCGATGAAGCCCAACGCCTGGAGCCAATTTTCGACTTTCATATGTGTGTTTTGGCCCTTTTGGCCTTGAATATTCTTTTTCTTCTTTTGTTTTGCCAGCTGGGGTGGAAACTGGTCTTGTCAATGAATTCTACTAATAAGAGTAAGGAAAAGAGGAAGCCGAGTGAAGGGCTTGATCGGTGTCACTACCCCGCTTCCCAACGCCAGAAGTCTGTTTTTCCGCCTAGCTGCCATTTCAGAGGATGGCACCTGTTTTTATCTTTCTTTCTACAGCTGTTATAGCTTAAACTTCTTTCCAATAGCTGCTTGCTTGGCTTCCACTCGCTCCTGTGGCTTTTGACTTATTAGTGATTTTGTCCTGCTTCGACAACTCGCACAAATTACTTTCGTTTTCTTTTGGGCTCGCTGCTTTCCATAAGCCAATGGAATAACGAGTAGGTTTCGAAGCGGGAGTAAGAGAGAGGTCGAGTTAACCATGGACCTGTGACACGCAGAGACCGGAGCGGACGAAAGGGATCTGGCTGGCTTGAAAAGGCAAGGAACCATGAAAAGAGCACATCAAGTAGCACCTTGAGACAGCTATTGAACAATTTCATTAGCAGAACAGGCACCACCGCCACAATGTGCATTGCCTCCTTATAGAACAAGTCACTCGAGCTGGCGTATGGATTACCTATGAGCAGGTGTCGCACTCGGAATAGTTTTATTGGCACAACCTGAACTGGAATTATCATAGGCATAATAGTAGGAACCGGCACTCAACCATGAATATTTGCTTTTTTTAGTCTTTCTGGTCTTCCATTGATATTGCCTGGTTTTCTTCAGTAGTCGCTAGGCTAATGGGTACGGTCCAATCAATGGAACATTCTTCTGAACTGAAGACGGAAGCAAGCGGCTAAGAAAGCAAGTCACAGGGGAAGCCATCACTTAGAATAGGTATATTAGGAAACAGGACAATCTCATTGCCTCGATCCTTCAGTTAGCTTGCCAAAGCAATCACTGGCAACTATTCCATAGCCTCCTCTGGCAACAGGTTCCTCTTCTCTACTCAATTACACCTTCCCTCTCCCTATGGTCGAGTTACCAACTCCTTTCAGTCGAGTGTCTTTACCAAAGAAGTGAGCAGCATAGCAATCCTTCTCTGATGATGGTGGGAGGGCTGTTCATGTTTTTCACATGAACTTAGTTTGGTTGGAGTCATAAACTTTCTACCCGCCAGATGACGTCAGAGTCCAGATAGACTGAACTCAATTGAAAGACGGAGCGCTGGCGTGCCCCCATGAGCAGTTCGATATGGCTTATCTTATAGCATACTCGGACTTCTTCACAGCAGTTCCCACCAGACTTTCAGTAAAAAAGGAGGTCCTCGAATCCACCCACATTCTATTTAGCAGAGAAGCAAGCATACTTCAATCAATCGCGAGACCCTCTGACTATTAGGGAAAGATTAAGCAACTCCATTCTTAGGTAAAGGTTAGGTTTTCGTTATGCATAAACCAGCTCACTAACACAACCTCAAGATTAAGCAGGATAGCCACGGTTAGGACATTTTCACTACATATTTTCTTTTAAGAGATATGTTATGCTTAGAACTCGAATAAGCTTAGCTTACAAATTGAATTTCAAATAGAAGAGGTGTAAACAGAACTCCCAGGAAAAGATCTATAGTTAACCCTACTATACCTACTAGATAAAGCGGGTAAGAACTACGCACCTTTCCCCTCGCTCTTAACTTGTGTCTGCCCTAGCCCTTTACCCTGCTTCCTGGAGGGGAACTTCAACTGGAACTGAATAGCTGGCAACTGACACTCCAACAGTACCAGGATCGACAGCAAAGATAGAAATCCTAGTGAGCCCTCCTGGGAGAACTATTCAATACGAGATAGTGGTAGCCCTTTAGGCCTGGTACTGCAACTCACAACTCAGGAGAAGCACGCGAACTCGTTGCAAGATAACTCTAAACGGCTGGATTGACTGCTTTTACTCTTCCTTCCTCGACTGAACTTGTCTTATTAAAAAAATTGGGGGTTGTTACGCTCCTCGGATTTCAATTAGATAAATCTAACCGGAATTTCCGGCTAGACCATTCCTTATAAAAGAATTGAACATCTTGACATTTATTTTACTAAAAAGATTGAGAAAGACAAAGAGGGAATACCTGAAACGGTATTCTTTTCTCACGGATTCCATTGATAGGATAAAGGGACCCCTCACCACTGGGATCTGGACTTCATACAAGAACCCGAACTTAACTCATGAAGAAGACTGAAAGGTCTTTCTTCTTGGGTTTTTGAAGCTGAGGTTTTAGCCTACTTCAAGGACTTTTTTCATATGGAAAGATCGATAGATCATGAAGATCTTCAATTGCTCTTTGGCCGTATGATCCCCGCTATCGGCTCCGGAGAGTTTGACAAGAAGGGAATGTGGTGTACGAAGTGTTCTGTGGGATCCTGTTATTCGATTCGCTTTCGATGACAACAA
>JAKSZT010005100.1:0-10540 GCA_026826555.1 Tolypeutes matacus
ACCCTTAAGTTGTGGGCCTATGAAAAAATGTTGTCTCTAAGAGCCACAACAGAAAACAGAAGGCAGAAACATGCAGGAAGGATAAGCGATAGTTTGTAATACAGAATCAATATATACAGCGAGTGGGAAATTACTGAATAAGAAGCCCAGCAAATAAGCGACCAGCTGGAGCACCTATTCAAAAAAAAAATAGAAGGAAAAAGGAAGGGGGGAGGAAAATGGGAATAATAGCAATAGACCAGAAAGTAACAGAGAGAAACCAAAGTTCCACACAGACAAGCAGTCAAACAGAGGTAAGGGGGGTCAATGATTCCCCTAGGGTCCCCGTGGATCCTTCCTGCCTACTTGTGTTTATCAATGAATTTCCCCACAGGGTCCTATATGCAGGTCCTGAAGCAGCTTTTAGTCATTAAACTAAATTAAAAAGAATTTATTTTTCAATTGTTGAGGTGACCTCACTTTTTTTTTTTTTTTTTTTAGCCAAATGCAGGACCCAAAATAATTCCTCCTCTAGACCAACCCCCTTACAGAAGGGACCCTAGCTGGGCCCGTGGAAATTAATCAAGCACGTCCCACTTTCCGGACTCCCCAGGTTAGCTGAAACTCTGATGTTAGTCAGTGAAGAGTGCTAAAGACGGCGGATTCCGCCCCTTCTGGCGCCGAGCTCCAGCGTCACCGGGCTGCTCAGTAAATCAGTTTGAGTGCAGATTCGTGTCTGCTCTCAGCCTAATGCTGCTTCAGGTCGGCTTATCTGCTCCCCAAAGCAATGGGGCAGTGCAGGCAGCCAGATCGATGTCTAAAAATATAAAATCCCCTTCCCTGTCTTCCAACCGAACCCTCCCTTTTTTGGGAAGTGTCCCTTCCTCCTGGCTCCGCAGCAGCCCGGGTCTTATCCCTGGGTGGCTAGGGAAATCAGCTGCGTTCCCCGACCAAAATCCCCCCTCCGGTTCACCGGGTGCTGACTAGCTCGTTTGCTCTGTTCACACAAGGTCCAAGGGGCGCCAGGCAGCCAGCTCCCCAGAAAATAAAACCTTTTCGCCCCGCCCGCAGCTCCAAATGGCCGTTTTATTATTTTTTTCCATAACCGCGGGGCTTAGCCGCCTGTGCCAACCTCCACCGGCAGCCTCAAAACTCACGAATCTCCACCATTCGGTCCACGCCGCCGATCCGTGCAGATAGATGTCCCAAGCTTCTCACTCCATGCGTGCACAGCACAGACCCCCGGGCAGGACCCCGTCCCCAATCCTCCTTGCTCTGGGAGCTTGCAGTGTGCGCCCTCCTACACCAACGCCATCTTCTGTCAATTTTAAACATTTTAAAGCTTGGTACAGAGGTTTGTATAAAGGTGAACACAAAAATGCAATTTGTATTGAATATTCTAATTCAAAACACTCACTCCTCTATTACAATGTGATGGTATGTAGTATCTTGAAATTATTTCAAATGTATAGGCATCAGTTAAGGTACTCATCCTTGATCTCCATGTGATATCAACATTTGCTTTTAGCTAGAAACCATCAGAGACATTGTACAAACATTTTTTATCAATGTGAGAAATATTTTCCAGGAGAATGTATGAATTACACATTATTATCAATTTGAAAAACCAGGACACAGAAATTTATAGCTCAATATCACATATGCATTAAAATAAAAGGAATTATGTTAAACAAAACCTCATATTTGACAACGATAAATTCTATTTAAGAACAAATATCAAATATGAATATAATCTCAATCTCTTTTTTTCCATAAATTTTAATTAAAACACCTTTCTTGGGTGCCTAAAGGTTTTGTGGGGCATTCTTCCAAATGCATTATTAATCTCTCTATTCTGTAGGCTATAGATAATGGGATTTATAAGTGGGGGCACCATGGAATAGAACATGGTCATGAGAAGATTACTGAGAGATGCTTCATTTGCAGTGGAACAAAAGACAGCAGTCAGCAATGAAATAAAAAACAAAATGAGAATTGCAAACTTTTGGGTACAGGTGGATAAGGCTTTGTTATGTGATTCCACAGAATGCATCCCAGCACAATTGAAAAAATATCAATATAGGACTTTTAAAAAATAACAGAACATAATAAGACAATACAGGCACTTATATGTAAGGCTATAGACTCAGAAAATTGAACATCTGAAGAAGCGATCCTCAAAATTTGAGACATATCATAGAAATTTTGATGGATCACATTAATTTCTCTGAAGGGAAGCCTGAACATGATACCTGTGTGGATGACAGAATACACCAACCCAGTTGCCCAGGAGCCACCATCTGCCTGCGTGCACACACAAGGGGTGATGGTGAGCCCATAGTGCAGAGTGTGGCAAATGGCAACATAGTGATCATAGGACATTACCACAAGGAAGATGAGCTCTGTAGCTACAAGGAAGATAAACAGATAAATTTGAAAGACACATGCAGGGAGAGATATTGTCTTATTGCCTGTCATAGAATTAACCATCATTTTGGGAAGAGTAACTGAAATAAGGCAAAGATCTATGAATTACAAATTGACAATAAAGAAATACATTGGAGTGTGTAGATATGGATTAATTACAATGGCTGGAATAGTTAAAAGATTCCCAGTCAGGGCTCCAAGATAAATCACTAAGAACATCAGACCATGCAAAATTTGGAGCTCCTGGGAGGTTGTGATATCCATGAGGAGGAATTCCATGTAGGTTGTGAGGATGTCCATGTTTTCTAATATGTCACAGTCTCCCTCTAGTCAAAGTAATATGTTAAAAACTAAATGGAGACAACCCCCATGAGTCATGAAAAACTGTCACCATTGGTAACAACACATGGTTTTTATCACAAATTCAAATTAAAGAAATGGAAAAAAAAGACATTATTTGAAATCAACAAATGCAATTTTTCAGTTTTCATTTTTTCCCTAACTATTCCAATATAATAATTTTAGCATTCATAGACTCAGAATATCTAAGTTCATTATATGATTTAAAATAAAATCAAACCCTTAAACATTTCAGTTTTTGAGTCAAATTTATACTATCTCAGTAAAATATTTTTAAAACACTTCCTGGAACCTAGTGATTATTTTCTCGTTTTCTTCCTTAGTGAATGGTCATCCCAGATGTGCTCTCTAAGAGAGCTTCTGTATCACCCATTTGGTTGTAAAATCTATGATTATTATTGATGTTTATGTACCAGCTGACTAGGATGATTGCTGATATATCCCTTTGATTGGCCAGCTGGCTTAGAAAATATTCCTATAACAAAGTTAATAATTCAAAGTTAATCAATGATTCATCAGATGATTAAGCCAAAGGAGACCATATAGATTATTTCTAACCAGTATTTTATTTCAGTTTCAATACAAGACATATTTTTGAGCCCTTTCTTTCCTCCTTTGCCTCACAAGCAAAAAAAATATTTTATTTGATTCAGATAATTTATTCCATTTTTCTTTTGCAATTTGTACCAGATTTCTCTTGCTCTCACTCTCTAGTTTACCTTCTCACATACACATAGTTTCTAAGAAAAGCATCCCACTTTATATTATTTCTCTTTGAAGAACCTTTCCGGAAATCAGACATGAATTTCAATATTTGAAGGACAACTCCTATCTAGATTACTTGCCTACTTCCTTTTCTAGATTTTACTGAATACTTCTTATTCAAAAAAGTTATTATTTCCACAACCATTTTACTTCTGCTTATCTTGTGGAATTCCAATTCATAAATAAATATTTTCAGTCTTAATTACACTTTCAACTCTAAAACTAATTATCTTGAGTAGTATCACTTCATAAATATTAAACTTGTATACATGGTAAAGTTAGAATAGATGATTAATAAGCATAACAATGTTCAAATTAATATTTTATCAATATTTTATTTATGTATATGATTTGTAATTAAAAATAGTATATATTTTTGCTAACATGTGAATAATAATCATAATATTAATTTTTTATTTATGTTCATTGAATGAACACATATGAATTTCTAGTATTTTTGAAAAATATTTCATTCAAATTATTTTTCTGTAAAAACCTTTCAGTTATGCTTTTCTGTTCTACCTACATTTTTATCAAGAAGAAAAGTCCTTTAAACTGACAATTTTATTAAATATCAAATACAAGAGTCAGGAATAAAAATGTTTCTATTGAATTAAGGGCAGCTAATTGAACATATCTAGACTTCCAGAGGATTTTTTAAAAATTTCCTTTATCAAAACCACATTATGATTTTTCCTTAGAAGTCTCATTCCACTCCTACATTGTTCAGATTTCTTCTCTCTCTTTGGACCTTATAAATTCTCAAGTTTCCTTAGGATAAATCTACCATCCATTTTCTGTATCAGATGGCATCATGGCTTGGGTGCAAGAGAAAAATTTCCAAGTTTTTTTTTTCTTCTCTTTATTAACTGAGGTACATTTAGAAATTATTTACTTAATAATTTTAAAACATAGGACAAAGCAAAATTAGTGGGAGAATTAAATCTCATGAATTACCTTTTTTTTTTCTCATGAATGGTTAAGATCATGAAATATAGTATCATTTTACAAATTCTACATGAGCCATTTTTAGTTCCTAATATCTAGCAAATAAATATAAGAAAATGTTCATGGGAAAAACTTCACCTGGTATCTCTGGTGAAACTATTTTTCCTTATGTGGATTGATATCTAAGTTATCCTTTGTAATCTAGTTCAAACAATCTTTCATTCTTAGTGCCCTCTGCTAGTTCTTTCTTGGTAATTTTGATAATATTACATTTTTGATATTTTTAATAGTCTGTGAGTATTAATTTATGTTATGGAACAGAAATAAATTATACTAATCATCAAGAGACCTATCACAGCTATTCATATTTTTCTTCAGTCATTTTAAATTAAAATGTGAACTTAAACATAGAAATATACCTGGTAAATGATGAATCCCATTTATCTTCTGTAACATGAATATTTCTTTTGTACAATGATAGAAACTTTACAAGACCCATGATCCTGCTTCTTTTTTAACTGAACAAATGTCACAGAGTCCCTTATCAGGGAGATTCACATTTAGCTTTAACCATATGAAGGAATCTCCTTCTAAATTATTTCAATGCATGGTTACTCTTTATGAAGCTCACCTATGGGTCCTCCTTGTCAGGAGACCTGGAAGAATAGGGATTTCACCCTCCAGAGAAGCCAGGTTTCCCTCAACACCTGATTGGTAAGGATCCCTTGGCTATATATTTGAGCTTGGTTAAATTCCTAATAGTGCATGTAACCCATAAAATTAGCATAATTTTTTTTTGCCAAAGTTAGCAAATGTGATGTATTCAAAAAAGTTTAATAGTTCACTGGTGAATCAATGAATTTTAAATTTTATGTCACATCATAAAAATAACTTCTTTACATTACAATATATCCATAAACTTGTGCAAACCCAGTAAAATTGTTTCTAAGTATTTGAATTGACATTATGGAATAAAGTAAAATCATACACTAGTTATAATTATCAACAACAATAACAGACAAAAAATGCACTGTAGCTACTAAGTTTTTAAAAAATGGGATACACTTTAGAATTAATTTTAAAATAAAAGCAAGTAAATTAGATTTGGCACAACATGGAACTCTAATCAAAAGACTCTGAAGAAAAAACTGCCCCATTGTCCATCAACTAATGAAATTATAAACAAATGTGGTACATACATATGAAGGAATACTATGCTGCTGTAGGGATAAATGAAATTGGGACACATATGACAACATGGATGAAACTTGAGGACATTATACTGAGTGAAATAAGCTAGACATAAAATGACAAATATTGTACAGTCTCACTAATATGAACTAAAGATGAATAATAAATATGTGAATTCAAAATTAGAGTATAGGTTACTCAGATAGAACGAGGACTGAGAATAGGTAGTGAGGCTTAATGAAGGTAGAATTTTTAATTAGCTTGACTGTAAATTTGTGGAAAAGGAAAGTTGATGGTAACACTTTATAGTGAGTGCAACTAGCATGGCTTGTTTATAAATGTGACTGTGGCTGAAAGGGGTAGTCTAAGACATAAATGTCAATTGAAAGAATGCTAGAGGATAATTTAGGGACTGAATAACATAGTGAATGTGGATAAGGATAGTGCAAATATGAGAATGTACTTCTATGAAACAGAAAAAATGTACATCACAATTATAAGATGGAAAGAATATGATGATGAATGGGAAAATACAATTAATTTAATTTATGAACAACAGTTAACAGCAATATTGTCATATTCTTGCATCAATGCCAGGAAGGTACTCTATCAATGCTAAGTGTAAATAATAGGTGGGTATGGGAATTTTTCAATTGCACTAAGGAAAAATTTGAAAAAAAGTTATGAAGGGGATGACTGCACAATAATGTGATGGAATCTAGAGCCACAGAGTGAACACTTTGAATGAATTGTACATGGCATGGGACCATATAACACTCTGAACCATATGGTGAATGATGGGCAGTATTTAACAGTTCAAATATGAGAATGTTCTCTCATGTACTATTACAAATGAACAATACTAATACATGACTTTAATAATAAAATAGTGTATGGAATAATATACCCAATGTAAGCAATGGACCATAGTAGTATAATTTTGATATTGTTTTTCATAGTGTGTAACAAATGTTCTACAACAATGCAAGGTACTAGTGGAGGGGGGTTGTATGGCAATTTTGCACATTATGTATGATTGTTTTATAAGCTCACAACTTTTCTAATAATATATATATATAATATGTGCTTTGAAGAAATTTCCATGTAAAGTATAAGACAACAATGAAAATTATCCTTCAGATATTAATTTACTCTAATAAAAGGCAGTTCTGAGGATTCCAGTCTATTTGTCATTTTCTGAAAATTGCTATTAATAGTTGACAATCAAGAGTGTATGAGAACTTACACATCCTCATACACTCTTTTTTTTTTTTAAAGATTTTTTATTTATTTATTCATTTATCCCCCCCCCCCCTTGCTGCTTGTGCTCGCTGGGTCAGCTAACCACGCCGTGCAGGCAGGCTTGCCTTCACCAGGAGGCCCCGGGCCTCCCATATGGTAAACGGAAGCCCTACTGATTGAGCCACAGCCGCTTCCCCCTCATACACACTTGATTGTCAACTATTAATAGCAATTTTCAGAAAATGACAAATAGACTGGAATCCTCAGAACTGCCTTTTATTAGAGTAAATTAATATCTGAAGGATAATTTTCATTGTTGTAAGTTCATTGAGGGTGGTGGGCCACACTGTGGGAGATGTTTGTGTGGGATGTGGTGGGAGGTGTGGAAGGTGGGGAACATGGGATTCCCAGTGAGTTCCGTGTAATATTTTGGGTAATCTAAGCACCTCTTAAAATATATGTGTATATATATATATATATATATAACATTTTTGTAAGCAAATACACATATATGCATATATATTTATATATCATATTGCAAATGTTTGTATGTATTGTTAGAATTTTCATTTTTACCCATAATAAAAAAAAAAAGAGTGTATGAGAATGTGGGAGAGGTTAAGAAGCTTTAAGGAAAGACTTGGAAATAATTTCTCAAATATAGAAATCTCCACATATGCCCACAGGTTATCAACACAGGCATAATTTGGCATGGAGCATTTGGTCAGGAGAGAACAGATGTTAAATCTGTGTTAACAGAATACACCTGGACTTAGTATTGGACTAAGTATGAGCTAAAGACTTCAAGTTTAAAAGTGAATCACTGCATGAATGATGTGAAAGTTTCTATGTGTGTTTTGAAAGAAAATCTTTTCTTGTAGCCAGGCTAGAGATATCTGAGAACTAAACTCAGACTCTCATTGTATGAGTAGCAGGGTTATGAAGGAAACTAAAATCTCAACTCCACAGAAGTTAACCACAGTTAAAGTGAAGGTATTGATTGGAAAGGAGGGGAATGCAGAGGATTGGGATGAAGACATATGGAATGATGATGATATGAGGGCATTGGAACACTAAATTCTGCTGAGACTTTACCAGATAAACCTGCAATGGCCTGACTTTGGAGACCACACTTTGTCAACCTTGTATCACTCATCATCCAGCCTGCCTCAAGGATTCCAGACCTCCTTCCTGCCCAGAGATGGATACAAGCCAAATTGAAGCCTCGACTGCACAGCCTCTGGCTTGCCCCAGGGAATCTGGACCTCCTCCAAACCCTGAGGCAGGCACCAGCCTGACTAGCATTCCCTCCCCAAACTTAACCCTGCCCTGTGGAATCTGCCTTCTAACCAGTGCCTGAAAAGATTAATCTTATCTCACCAGAAGAAAATGCAAAGGAATGCCCCAAAGTTGTGGCTTGTAAGACATTTCTAACCCTTCTCCTTACCGACCTCCACCACCCATCATCTCTTCAAGACCTATTACTAGACTAAGATCATAACAAGCCCCCAAAGGTGAAATAGAGTGTGACTGTTAGAGTTTCCCCCTTATGAGGTTTACAATGATTCACAGATCATAGGACTGTGAATCAATGCCCCTGTAGCATAGGTTGATGAAAGGGAGCCTCCAGCCATAACCCACCTGACAATTGAGGAAGACATAACAGCCCATCCCCTCCCAAGAATAAATAAAGTGGAGCAGATAAGGGCCATTGACCACTCCAGGCCCAAACACCACCAACCCCTTCCACATTCCAAATCCTCCTAGTGCCCTAGTTCCTGGCCATTTAGGCCCCAGGCTGTACTCAGATTCCCTGCCTATTGATGTACTGTATAAAGCCATATCCACCACCCTCTGAAAGTTGGCTGAAGTCTCTCTTCAGACCCCTGCCATTCTGGTGCGGGGGGAATGGGGCTGAAGTCTATTCTTCAGACCTGTTCCATTGGGAGATCTTCCCAATAAACTTTCTGCCTGCAATCATCAGTCCCTGCATCCCATTGAGCACCATTTTTCTCTAAAAGTGACCCATGAGGAAGTATGCTATACTCCAAAAGAAGTGAATGAGTTTTCCAACTTATATAGACAGAAATCAGGGGAATATGTGTGGGAATGGATACTAAAGGTATGGGATAATGGTAGAAGGAATTTAAAGCTGTATCACACTGAATTTATTGACATAGGCCCACTAAGCATGGATTCAATGTTGTAGTGCAAGAGGTTAGAAAGATCTCTAATAGTTTGTTTGCATAACTGATTGAAAAAGGGACAGAATTTGGCCTAGCATGTCTGAGGTGGAGATGCCCGGTTTGCCCTGGTCTACAGTAAATGAGGAGATTCAAAGGCTTAGAGAGATTGGAATGCCAGAATGGACTTACCATTTGAGACCTGCCTACCCACCCCAGGAATGTTCACAGGACACACCTTTAACTAGGACTGTGAGGAATAAATTTGTAAGACTAACTCCACTTTCCCTGAAGAGCTCTGTGGTAGCTCTTCTCCTGTAGTTCATATATTACTGTTACTGGACTTAGTCTAGGTTCTTGACTTATGCTGCAGAAATGAATTTCAGAGCATGTCAGGTGAGTGAGGCCAACAATTTATTAAGGTAGGAAGAGAAGAGAAATGGGAGAAAATAATGGTTCACAGGTCCCTGGTAGAGGGTAAGGGGCTGAAAAACGATTGAGTGGGTTGATTTATAGACTGCAATTTCCCATTATAGATTATAAATGGCCAGGTTTTACTCATGTGTTGATCTCCAAAAAGGGGACATGGCAAGAGCAGGGTGCAGAAGCCACGAGGGCCCCAAGCACAGTAGGGCATGGAAGCTGCTGGGAGCAAAAGCAGGGTGCAACAAGGGACAGGAACTGGAGTAGAAGGGGAGATTTGAGCTTTGTACCTGCTTTTTAAACTGTTAATTATTACACCCTTTTGCTAATGGCATAGGAAGAGTCCCAGGTGTTTGATGTTTTGATTGATTACCCCACCCATCAATCCCCCAGGTAGGGCCAATGATAATGTCCCAGGAGAATTATCTGGAGCTTCTGGCTCACGAAGATCTTCCAGCAGCCATCTTAGGTTATCAGTGTCCATGTGGACTTTTCTGCCAGGTTCCAGATCTACCTATTCATTACCTATATGAAGCCTGCTTCATTACTGTAGGGAGGGCTGTAATGGAATCAGAATCCTTAAACATTATGGAGATGATCGGATCTGGGGCCGGTAAAGATCAAGTATTAGCAGTTAATCATCAAAGACAAAGTGGGTGGGGCTACTGCAAAGAAAGGCATTCAAAGCCACTCACAAAATAGTCTGAGTTGCATAGAGTTATGGCATTGGCTAATAGACCATGGGGTACCTAGAAGCGAAATAGATTGGCAGTCTACTAAATTACTTCCTGATCTATATAAGCAGAAGTGTTCTAGGCCAAGTGAACAAAACCCTAATTTAAATTACAGTTGCAGAGAATCACGGCCTCTTAATCAATTCCCAGACTTGAGACAGTTTACAGACCCAAAGCCCCTTGAATGAGGAGAAGACCATGTCCCCTTTGGGACAGATCCTGTTAAACTGCCAAAAATGTATACTGTTGTTTTTTTTTTTTCCCCTGGGTTAAAATAGCCTTTATTAA
>JAKSZT010005175.1:10044-57748 GCA_026826555.1 Tolypeutes matacus
CATAAACTGCAAAACCCTCAATAAATGTGTCCCGTCTCCAAAGGTGTAGAAGGTGTTGCAGCCCAAGAATCCAGAACAGTCCTGAGGGTCAGGATGTGTCTGTGGAGACAGCAGAGCTTGTTGGCTACAGAGGGACCATGTTGGCCTTATACATTAACTGTGGATTTATAAGAGAGTGTGAGTTTAAGAATGACTTGTAACCGTGTGGCTCTCCTCCAAGTTGAGCAAAGCAACCTCCCTGTCTGGGAACAAGGTTCACAGATCTTTCCTGCTGGGAGCTAATATACCCAGTGGGCCTCAAATGCAATCAGGCCACTTCCCACATAAATTGGCAACACATATCTAATACTGATGTATACAATGTCAAATGACAATATGAAATACAATATGCTGAAATCAGTAATATCCAGGTACAATTAGATACAAAATTTCTATGCATCTCATAAGAGTGGAAATAATATTTTGATACAGGTGCAATGAGTGATTCTTGTGCTCTCATGAAATATCTTTACAATATGCAAAATAGCATGCTTATTAGAAGGCCAATCATCTTGCTTCCAACCTGTTGCAGAAAAGAATTTTTAAAGTATATTAGAGGAATTTAAGATATTAGGCACAGAAATGTATTTTCCCACTTAAAAACAACCAAAAAAGAGAAATAAAGAAGTGGAAATATTGAATCAATATATAGAAATTGTCTATTTTAATGGGAAAGTGATATATATAAATAGAAATTACTCACTTCCTAACTCCAATTGTGAGTAGCCCTATGCAAATTTTAACTGTCTTCAGATTTTGACTTCTTAAGAGAAAATTTACTTTAATAAACACATCTGATTTACAAAAGGAAGCCACTGACATCGCATTTACATGCCCTAACGATTTAAGTTCTGCAGATGTTGCATCAGAAATGGTTCTAAACAGCATGCCCTACATGATGTTTAAAAAGTCATCATTGTGTTTGCTCTACTCAAAGTAATTCATGAATTTTGCTTGATTCAATCTTGTAACAAAAAAATGTGAAGTCACATTCATCTATTTATTTTAACAATGCCAGAAATATTGGGGTCCTGCAAAAGGAATTCCAGTAAGCTGTAATTTATTAAAAGTAATTTAACATCATCTCTGGGCCACAAAAAATGACAAACATGGCAAGTCCCTCAATTGAAAATGAGATAAGCAAAAAGATATATTTTTAATATACTATGGATAAGTTAACTTCCTTAGGAAGGAAAATAAAATTATAATAATTTCTGGTTTGTCTATAAATAAAACATTTAAATTTAAAATAATGTTGTGAGCTAGAATATAGCTATTCTTCACTCTTTCAATATCTTTTCACCTTCTTTAATGTTGGAAAATTTAACGATTAAATAATTTAATAAAAGCACATTTACAGGGACTCACATTTCCCTTTCCCCTCTCATGGATATGGTCTTGTGGGGTGGAAACCATGTCCCAGTATTTGGTATATTTAGGTCCTGGCAGCATATGTGTTTTCTCTCTGAATCCCTCCTAGGATATCTCCCTGAGAATACATCCTGAATCCATAAAATTTCCTGCAACAGCCCATGATTTAGACCCATGAAACGCCTCAATAAATAGCTTTGATCACAAAATAAGTCATACTAAAATATTATAGGAGAAAGTAAAAAGGGAAAAAAAAGACTTGGGAACAGTCTAGAAGTGAAGATTCTGTGCCATGTCCCAATTGGTCCCTGCATTTCAGCACCTACTCTTCAATTCATTGGCCTCACCCAGGACAATGAACAAGGAGGTAATGATGGACAATACCCATCCCGAGGAAGAGAGAGTATCTGCAATTGCAAACAAAATAGTTACATCCATCTGCCCCATGGGATCTAAGCTCCCTTTCAGTTAGAAACAGAACGGGCATCACCATCCCAAAGTCCTCAAGATTGGGGAAGTGACAATGGACTAAAGTAGACATATTATTAATCTACTGTAGATTATAATCATTCTAGCAATGGAAGAACTCTTATCATTGATATAAAGGCGGTGTCCCCCAGAGGTTCTCGGGATGGGAGAGAGAAGAACACGTGTAATATGGGTGCATTTTCAGGGCATTGTATTTGTCTTGCCTGACATTGCAGTGACAGATACAGATCATTGTATATTTTGTCATAACTTACAAAATTGAGCAGGACAGAATGTAGACTTTAACGTAAACTATAATCCATAGTAGCAATGCTTCAATATGTGTTCATCAATTGTAACAAATACACCAAAATAATGAGGACCGGTGTTGATGTGGGAAAGTGTGGAAGGGGGAGTGAGTGGGGTTTATGGGAATCTCTTATATTTTCATGTAATATTTATGTAGTCTAAATCTTCTTTAAAAGTAAAAAAAATTAATTAAAAAAAAACCCCAATGCAAACCTATCAAGAAATCCAATCAAATTCCCTCAACTGAATTAAGGCAAACAAAGGATATCACACCCAGGCGAATAGATTAGTTTACAAACATAATCTTTCTCTCTTTGGGATTCATAAAATAATCTCAAACTGCCACAGAAGGTGGTTAGTAGACTTAGTCATATTTATATATGGATTTGCATGGTACTGTCACTCAGTCACTATGACAGATGCTCACCATGCAGGATGGTGTTCCTTGTTATTCATGCAGCATGCATAGATGGTGGCATTTGTTGCTCTCTCCTCAGTGGGCTTTCAGCACAGGGCACTCTCCTTCATTTGTAATCAGTTAAGTGGACATACAGATTACACTCTCTAGCTCCCAATTAAATAATCCTTGCAAAATGGACAATTTAAAGACACCAGCTGCATTAGCCCTTAACAAGAGTCAGCCCGTCCTTTGAAATTTTAAGCCAAACATTGACTGCTCTCTAGCTACGCAAGTCCCGATGGCATCTTCTTCCAATAGAAGCCTGTTCTGTCTGCTCTGAAATTGTGTTTAGTGTGGCCACCTTCAGCAACAATCCTAGCTAGATCTGCATAACTTGCTGCAGGTTTTACAACAGCATCTGCTGCTTCACCTTGCCCTTGCAAAGTTCAAGCACTTTGATGTTATGAGAAGGTTTCTTTCCTTAAACCTCATGAACCAGCCTCTGGCACCTTCAAAATTTTCTTCTGCAGCTTCCTCACCCCTCTTAGCCTTCACAGAATCAAAGAGAATTAGCACCTTGCTCTGGATTTGGATTTGGTTTAAGGGGATCTTATAGCTGGTTTGATCCCGATATCCAGACCACTAAAACTCTCCACATCAGGAATATAACTATTTCACTTTCTTATCATTTGCTTGTTCACTGGATTAGCACTTTTAACTTCCTTCAAGAACTTGTCCTTTGTATTCACCATTTGGCTAATTGTTTGGCACAAGAGGCACAGCTTCTGGCTTATCTCAGCCTTCTACATGCCTTCCTCACTAAACTTAATCATTTTTAACTTTTGATTTAAGGTGAAACAGGAGACTCATCCTTTCACTTAAACACTTAGCAACCATTGTAGGGCTATTAATGAGCCTAATTTCAATATTGTTGTGTTTCAGGGAAAAGGGAGGTCCAAGGAGATAGAAAGTCACTGATTTCCTGAGTTGTGATAGGCTTAGGGTAAAGAGTTATGCTTATAAATAGAGTTTGGGTTTGGGTTAGGTTTGGTATTAAGATTATGTTTAAGTATAGGGTTAGTGTTAAGGTTAGAGTTTGGTTTAATTTTGTATTTGGTTATGGTTAGGTCCACATTACAGTTAGAATTAGAGATAGTATATGGTTGGGGTTAGGTTTAGGGTTAGGGATAATATTATTGTTTGTTTAGACTAGGGTTAATCTGAAAAAAATTTCTTCATTGTCTTAAAGGGCAGGGAATGGGGATGGTGCTTATGAAGACAAGAGGGGTCCAGGGAGATATGAGGATTCAATAGTTTCAAAACCATACATCCTTACTCAGAGTCTCAGGATCTTATTCTGTCCCAATTAGGGCTATGACTGACACAGTAGACTTGCTAAGATTGAGAATTCTGCCTTTGCTGGGCCTATGCTCATTTAGATTTTAACTTCTGGGCCTGATTTTGATGTGGTCTGCCCCCTGGCTCCAGAAGATGAGAGTGTCTTTATCTGTTAATAAGGAGGCCCATTGAACTTTCAACTGGTGATTAACTATCCTAGGTCTTTCACTGTCTTTCTCCAATGCTTTGAATTAACTCATTCCCCTGCATCTCTGATGTCTTAGATGTTGCACCCTGTAGCACACTCCCTTCCTGTGGCATCCATTTCCAGTTCCCTCCTGATGAAAGCTGACACTTGTATTGCTACCACACAAAAGATTCTCAGTGCTGCACTTTCCACTAGTGAGGGGGACTTCATGACCAGGCAGGTGATGCAGCTCCAAAATCTCATTTTAGCGTCTGCTTCTTGGAACTAGCCCACCTCTGTACCAACTGTCATAGTCTCAGACTCTGTGCTTTGCCTGGAGGGGGTTATTGGGATGGCTTTCAGGAGCTGCATCTGAGAGAGAGGGAAGCAGGAGTAGGTGAAGGGAGATGTACAACTGCAGACAAGTGCAACAAAACCTCTCTGATCAAGTCTCTAGGAAGGCCTATTAGAGATGTTCTGAGGAACCGGGTTGTGCTTTCTACCCTGGCATCAGCTGTTATTACAATTAGGAGTCCCCTAGGGAACAGGGCATCAGTTTATGTGAGGCACATCCCTTTGCCCTTGCCAAGCCAGTTCCTGGGGAGGGACTCAACAGTGAGCCCATATTCCCAGCAGTTGGGGTAATGAGTGTGTTCATCTTGAATCAGATCTGTGCAATGTACAATGACATTCCCTACAGGTAAGATAACCACAAAAACTGGGACTGACAGCCCAGGAGGTGGGACTTTCAGTAGTAAGAAAGCAAACTGGGACAGTTGGTCATATTTGGTAACATATTTGGTAACATACTAAAAGAAGATAAAATTTTGCCAACTATAATTTCTCAGTAATGCTGATTATGAATTAGTAGAATATGCACTGGTAGTTAATTAAGATGCTGGGCCACTGGAAGAACATTCCAACCACAGTTTAACTACCAAAGGCTATGACTATTTGTGACAGTATTTCATTTTTACCTTTTAGTGATAAAGTCATTAAATAGGAATAGTCACATCTCTAAAGTCAGGTCCCTAACATAAAAACTGCATACAAGTTTTTCAGATAAAGGCTACTACAAAGAGTGGAAATGATCCAATCAGAAAAACTAGAAATATCAGAGACACCAGGTGATCTAGCAACACTACCAGAGTTATCTGGGGATGTTATTGCAAATGCAGTGTCCCACCAGAAGAAACACAGATTTGGATAGGGGGCCACTGGGAGCTGCCTTTTTAACAGGCCCCACAGGGGATTCTGATGTCTGATACATAAGAACACACATTCTGAGAAACACTACACTGTTTCTACCATCCGCTTTCTTTTAACCCATCAATCAATCACCAGTTATATATTTAAATGTCTATTGCCCGATAAAATACACGGCATCCCATTAAAGTTGACTTTCAGTTAAACAATAACATTTTTGTATAACTACGTGCCATGAGAACATAAATACATGCAAATAATAACCAATAAAGGGTGGGAGTAGCTATACTAATAATGAACAAAATAGACTTTAAATGCAAAACTTTTGTAAGAGACAAAGAAGGACACTATATATTAATAAAAGGGATAATCTATCAAGAAGAAGGAACAATCATAAACATTTATGCATCTAACCAGGATGCCTCAAAATACATGAGACAAACACTGGAAAAACTAAGTGGAGAAATAGATGCCCCTACAATTATAGTGGAGGATTTAATGTACCATTATCACCATTAGAAAGAACATCTCCATAGATGATCAATAAAGAAATAGAGACATTGAATAATATGTTAGAGGATCTAGACCTAATAGATATATATATATACAGAACATTACAGCAAAATATAGTGAGATATATACATTCTTCTCAAGTGCATGTGATTCATTCTCCAGGATAGACAACGTGCTAGGCCACAGAACAATTCCCAATGAATTCAGAAAGATTGAAATTATACAAAGTAATTTCTTGGACTACAATAGAATGAAGCTGGCAGTCAGTAAGGGGCAGAGAAGCAGATTAGGCACAAATATATGGAAGTTAAACAACATACCCTTATACTATCAGTGGGTCAAGGAGGAAATTGCAAAAGAAATGAATTGAAAATAATAACACAATGTATCAAAACCCATGAGATACAGCAAAAACAGTGCTGAGAGGGAAATTCATAACCATAAATGCTTATATTAAAAAGGAAGGAAGAGCTAAAATCAAACACCTAACTGCACAATTGGAGGAATTAGAAAAAGAGCCACAAGCTAACCCCAAAGCAAGAAGAAAGAAGGAAATAACAAAAATTAAAACAGAGCAGAATAAAATTGAAAATAAGAAAACACTAGAAAAAATTAACAAAACCAAAACTGTTTCTTTGAGAATATTAATAAAATAGACAATCCCTTAACTAGACTAACAAAGATAAGAGAAAAGATGCAAATTCATAAAATAAGAAACAAGGAAGGGGATATCATCACTGACCCCACAGAAATAAAGACTATTAAAAGAGGATACTTTGAAAAATTGTATGCCAACAAGATGGATAATTTAAAAGAATTGGACAAATTTCTAGAAATACACTAGCAGCCTACACTAATGAAAGAAGAAATTGATCTCAACAGACCAATCACAATTAATGAGATTTAATTCGTGATCAAAAACCTCCCAACAAAAAGAAGGGCCCTGGACCATAAGGCTTCACAGGTGAATTCTATCAATTATTCCAGAAAAAACTAACACAAATCCTGCTTAAACTCTTCCAAAAAATAGAAATGGAGGACACAGTGCCTACCTCATTCTATGATGCCAACATTGCCCTAATACCAAAGCCAGTCAAAGACGTCACAAAAAAGGAAAGCTGTAGACCAATCTCTTTAGTGAACCTAGATGCAAAGAGCCTCAAAAAAATATTTGATAATCATATTCAACAATACATCAGATGAATTATACATCATGATCAAGTGAGTTTCATCCCTGGTATGCAAAGATGGGTCAATATAAGAAAATCAATCAATGTAATACACCATATTAATATATCAAAAGGAAAAATAAATCACATGATCATCTTGATTGATGCAGAAAAAGCATTTGACAAAATACAGTACCCTTTCCTGATAAAAACACTTGAGAAGAAAGGAATAGTAGTGATAAAGGAAGTGCTGGGACCCTTACCCCCCTCAGCAGAAACCCACAGCTTTAGGAAAATAAACTCCCCTTGGTCCCTTTCTCCCCTCCCCTTCATTTTTTCCATGGAATCCATGTCAGGAAGGTAAGCACTCCCCGATGGCCACTTGGAACTGAAATTTACAACTCTAAACAGATAATGACTCTTTTCCTCCCTAATGACCCTCTGCTTTTAGAAAGATAAGCTAACCTCGCTTCTCTGCTTTTGTAACTCTGCCTGTGCGCTTGCTTAGGAATTTGCCTGCTTAAGTGTTCCTATATAAACTTATGAAAATTGAGAAACGGGGCTCAGAATTTGGAGGCTAAATTCTCCTCTGGGCCTGCGTGTTATAAAACTTTGTTCATCTGTATCTCCAAGAGTGCTGCTTGGGATTCTTTCTGCCAGCTGCAACATTTGGTTTCCTGGCCAGGAAAAACCCAATTGAGCAGGCCTGTTGTGCCTCTGACTTGGGGCTGATGGGCATGGCCAACAGCAATCTCCGAGTGAAGGAGGTGGGTGCCACCTGTCCTCTTAATGGGATCTCCTTATGAGGCAGTCCCCACAGGCCACGTCCCTACACCCCGGCCTGACTCAGTGGGGAGGCAGACTGAACAGTGCCAGAAGACTCAGGAAAGATAAGGCATTTGGTTCCAAGTCCTCAGGCCCATCTCCAGATGGAAGAGGAGACTGATCATCTCCTGAAATCTCAAATACCGAGATTCCAGAATAAGGCAATCCCTGTGGGAGGGACAGAATAACCTCTGAGTGACTGCGTGAGTGAGTGAGGATGGCAGAGGCTTGTGTCTGCCGTACCAGTCTGTGACTCCAAAGCTTTATGCTATGGAGCCCGTGTGGGCCCTAACCTGTTTTCCACGGCTACGTCATATGGCATAACAGCCACCCTGAACTTTACCTGGGTACCTTAGCTAAGACAAGCCTAAGCTCTCACAAGAGACTTGGACAGGCGGGCATCAAAGTGGCCTCGAAAGAGGCAACCCCTTCCCTTGTCTGTCTTGCGCCACTGACTCAGGGTGTGGATTTAACACTGTTAATCCCTGTGGGAGGGACTGCATAACCTCTGAGTGGCTCTATGAGTGAGTGAGGATGGCAGAGGCTTGCATCTGCCATGCTAGTCTGTGACTCCAAAGCTTTATGCTATGGAGCCCGTGTGGGCCCTAACCTGTTTTCCGCGGCTACATCATACGGCATAATGGGCACCCTGAACTTTGCCTGGGCACCTTAGCTAAGACGAGCCAAAGTTCTCGTGAGAGATGCGGACAAGCAGGCATCTGAGTGGCCTTGAAAGAGGTGACCCCTTCCCTTGTCTGTCTTGTGCCACTGATGCAGGGTATAGGCTCACCACAGTCAAAACCTACCATCTTAAACTGCATGCTCAAGAATTTCAAGAAGGGTTTTTCTGGAGATTATGGCATCCAGATGAACCCTGGCACCCTCTGATTCTTATGTGAAGTAGAGTGGCTCACTTTTAATGTTGACTGGCTCTCAGAAGGGACCCTGGATATAGCCAGTTTCCTTACATCGACTCTTGATTGGAAATAGCCCAGACTCTGCCCCCTTGGGTTTGATTGTGAGTTGGAAAAAAGGGACAGAGGAGGGTATTAGTTGCACTGGGAATGGGGCTTCAGAAGCCAGTCATTCAGCAAGGGTCCTCGGAGGAGGACCCACCACCCCCACCAGCACCACCATACGCTCTGGCTACTCTAGCCTCTCCTTCTAGCCCTGGAGTGCAGGAAGGTCTCCAGAAACACCTCCACCTTTGGTCCCTCCAGGAACATCGAACCCCTCTGAGGAAAGCCCTGCAATCCCATCATCAAGGAGGCTCTGGTCAGCACAACCCATGTTACAGATGCCCCTCTGTGAAACACAGGGTCTGGCCCAGATTGTCAAGAATGGGACCATCCGACCTGGGAAGACTGTATTATACTACCAGCCCTTCACAACTACAGACCTCTTAAACTGGAAGCACCATACCCCTCCTACTCAGAAAAGCCCCAGGCCCTTATTAATCTCATGGAGTCCATTTTCCAAACCCAACGTCCTACTGGGATGATTGCCACCAACTCCTCCTGACTTTGTTTACTACAGAGGAGAGATGACAGATTCTAACGAAAGCCTGAAAGTGGCTGCAGGAGCAGGCCCCTACTGGTATCTTAAACCTGGAAGATTGGGCATGAGAAGTGGCACCAGACGCCCAACCACATTGGGACTTCAGCACTGATCAGGGATGGGCTTCACTCCAACAATATCGGAAAGTGCTCCTCTGGGGGTCTGAGAAGGGGCAAAATGACCAACAAACATGGCAAAGATGACTTTAGTTACTCAAAATCCCAATGAATCTCCAGGAGATTTCTATGAATGGCTTTGCGAGGCCTTCAGAATCTACACTCCTTTTGACCCAGAAGCTCTGGAAAACCAGAGGATGGTGAATGTCACCTTTGTTGCCTCGGGACCAGCCTCACTACTGCAAAGAAATTGGACACTAGAAAAATGATTGCCCCCAAAAGACTCAGGCACATAGAGGGAACATCCCTAAAGGGAAATACTGACGTGAGCCCCAAGACCATCTGATCAGGCTGGTAGGGCTCAACCCTGAATAGGGGCGACCAGGCTCACTGGAACATGGCCCCCATGAGCCCATGGTCAAACTACAAGTTGGGGGACAGTCAATGACTTTCATGGTGGACACTGGTGCTGAACATTCTGTGGTCACAACCCCCACCACCCCCTTTAACAGAAAAACTACTAATATCATAGGAGCAGCTGGGGACAAGCCAACAGCCTTTTTGCCAGTCAAGAACTTGCCAGCTTGTTGGCCACTAAGTGACTCATGAATTTCTGTACCTGCCTGAATGTCCAGTTCCCCTGCTTGGTAGGGACCTCTTAACCAAACTGGGGGCCCAGATTACCTTCAAACCTGAAAGGCCAGCAAGTTTAAGCCTTGGGACCGGCCTCACTATATTCATCACTGTACTCTGAAGTGAAGAATGGAGACTTCATGAGGAAGAAAGTTCAGGTCAGAATCCAGAAAAACTGCTAGAACTTTTCCCCCAGGTTTGGGCAGAAAAAAACCCCACCAGGAATGGCACGGAACCATGCACCCATCATCATCGACCTGAAGCCTGGAGCGGTCTTGGTCTGGCAGAGGCAGTATCCGATCCCCCGCAAAGCACAATTGGGCATAGTCGAACACATAGATCGCCTGAAGAAAGAAGGATTTCTAATCAAATGCCAATCACCCTGGAACACCCCATTATTACCAGTAAAAAAGCCAGATGGGACTGGATATTGACCAGTGCAGGATTTACGAGCCATTAATAACGCCACTCTCACCTTACATCAGGTTGTTCTCAACCTGTATACTTTGTTAGGACAGCTACCACCTGAAGCCGCCTGGTTCACTTGCATGGACCTGAAATACGCCTTCTTCTGCCTGTGGCTGGACCCCTGAGCCAGCCTGTGTTTGTCTTTAAATGGGAAGATCCCAAAACCCAGCAGAAAACTCAGCTAACTTGGACCCTGCTCCTGCAGGGCTTCAAAAACTCCCCTGCCCTTTTCGGGGAAGCACTGGCAGCAGATTTGGCCACCTACCCCTTGGAAGACCACAGGTGTGCCCTCTTACAATATGTAGATGACCTCCTACTTGCCAGTGAAATGGAACAGGACTGCTGGAGAGCAACCCTGACTCTCCTACAAATTCTAACACAGACTGGGTACAAAGTGTCTTGGAGAAGGGCCCAGATCTGTAAACAGCAGGTCAAGTTCCTGGGGTTCAGCATCACACAAGGGCACCAGATGCTCAGACCCAAAAGAAAGAAAGTGATCTGCACCATCCCTACCCCCACCACAAAAAGAAAGCTTTGTGAGTTCCTCGGGGCTGTAGGGTTCTGCTGTATCTGGATTCAAGGTTTTGCAGCCATGGCCAAGGCCCTTTCTGAAGTTCTGGTGAGTCCAGAAAAAGAACCTCTTGCCTGGGGTGAAGCTCAACAGGGGGGCCTTTCAAAACATCAAAAGACGACTCAGCCAAGCACCTGCCTTGGGGCTCCCAGATATAACTCAGAACTTAAACCTATTCATGCATGAAAAGAACAAAGTAGCACTGGGAGTTCTCACACAGAGAGTCAGCCCCTGGCAAAGACCCATCGCTTACCTCTCCAAGCAACTGGACTCCATGACTGCAGGGTGGCCGCCTTGCCTGAAAGCCCTGGCAGCAATGTTAGAAATCGAGTGGCAACACCATACCACTTACACGTTCCAGAGTTCAGGGAAAGTTGAACACAAGAATCAAACCCTCAAAGCCACCCTAGCCAAATTCTGCCAGGAAACGGGTCTCCCCTGGGTAGACTTACTTCCCTTGACCCTTCTCCATGTTAGGTGCAACCCAGAACCCACAGGCTATTCACCCTTTGAAATTCTATTTGGGCAGCCACCCCCAATTATCTGGGCCTTCAAAGGTAATCTCAAACTTCTGGGGGAGGCTAGCCTAGATTCCAATCTCCAGCAACTGGGGAAAACTCTAGCTGAAATACATAAAACTATCTTGTCCTGGAATCTCATCCCCCTGGGACACCCAGTGCACCCCCATAAGCCAGGGGACCTAGTCTGGGTCAAAGACTGGAAAAAAGAACCCCTTCAGCCTTCCAGTACAGTTCCACATACTGTGATCCTTGTAACTCCTACTGCTCTTAAAGTTGCAGGCATCATCTTGGATCCATCATCCCAGGGTCAAGAAGGCACACACCAATAAAGAGCAGGATAGCTAGACAGCCCAACCCCTACCCGGCCATCTCTTGAGAGTGAGAGTCACCCAGTATCCTCGAGCACTGACCTCGTCAAAAGTCTGCTGAATGGACCCCTGCTCCTGGTGGATCCTGTGCTTATACGGCATGCTTGCCTTGGTATTTGGAGTTGGACTCGCTGCTGTGGCCCCTGCAGACTGGACTGTTGCGAATAGCCCTAATTGCAATTGCTTACTGGTGTATAATAAGATGCTTCTGTGCCTTAACTTGCTTGTCCTTTCCTTCCTTGCCCCTTCCCTAGGAGCCAATACCTGCCCCCAAAATCTATGGCAGCTGCAAGTTAGTCAAAGCTGGGGTCAAACAATCTGTGCTGAACGCTTCAGTCCCATTCTTGGCAGGTGCAACTTCAGCCTTTGTAATATTTGACGCTTGCAGGGCAATCCAAGATGATGCTCCTTACACCTTGCTTGTTGCCCCATAATCCCACACCCCTATACCTGCCCCCAGGAGAGGGTGTAGTGGTCACAACTGTGAGAATTATGACAAATACTTCTGTTGAAACCCCCAAAAGAACGGAGGATTCTGCCACTCATGGAGCTTGCTGGTAGGTGCCACCGCTCCCTAGAAGGGGTCCCACTGACTTCTCTATATCTCCTACAGAAAATCTCCAGCCCGGCAGGGTGTGGCATAGAAACCTGTGACCCCATAAAACTCACCTTTTTAAACATAACCACTGGATTAGAAAATACCTTTTTAAAGGCCCAAACAAGACTAAAACTAGGAATTGGAATATGCGAACCTTGGGGCCGGACCCAGGGGACCTCATACTGGTCCAACTATCCCGGGAACCCAATCCCCAGAGAAAACCCTGACGAAAAATATCAGTAAAGCCACCCAGATGCTAAAAGCCAAAGTTAGAACAGCCTCCGCAACGTTCTTTTGAACCAGGTTCGAAATTTCCACCAACTCCTAAATGAATCTCAGTCCGACATAGCTGCCTCCTGCTGGCTATGCACTTCCTCCAGTCTAACCATCTTCCCTGTACCTGTCCCATGGAATGTAGCCCTCCTGATCAATGACAGCTCTGTGGCAGGAACCAGGCCCCTCCCAGTCCGCATAACCGAACCCCCAGGAAAACTGGCTAACTGTAAAAACATAACTACCTGGTCTCCTTCAAACATCCTTCCTCTTGGAAGGGTCAACTGTAATGCCAGCGCCCACTCAACGAGCTTGACCAATACACCTCAAACTCCACCATCTGGGTCTGTGGCAACAACGCCTACCAGTGCCTACACCAGGATGGCCAGGGCATCTGCTACCTGGCTTGGCCAGTATCATCATTCTCGGTGTATGGAGATGAATTGCCTGGAGAGCTCTCCTGAGCCAAATGGGCAATACAGGCAATTCCAGGATTCTTCGGACTAGGAGTAGTTGGGAATGCAGCAGTAGCGGGGGCCTCATTTGCAGTTGTTCAGGATGGCTTACAAACACTAGCACGGGAAACATCCAATGACCTTGAAGAAATATTGGGGGCTCTCAACGGATTGCAAGGCCAGATAGACTCATTGACAGAGTGGTTTTACAAAACAGGCGAGGATTAGACTTGCTCACCGGAAGTTCAGGGGGCATCTGTCAGGCCCTGGGAGAAGAATGCTGTTTCTATGCAAACTCCTCAGGAATAGTTACTCAGAAAACTACACATCCTTAAAGGATATCAAAGAAACCAAGGTTTATGCATCCCTGAGAAAAGTGGCCAGCCTTCCCAGAGAGGAACACAGTACTCCCCAGAATGCACCGCATCTGTTCTTATTTGTTACAAAACATACCCCAATGTGCCCACTGTTCTAGTTCTCATCATTCCTCTTAAAATATGAAAAATGCTGACTAGCAAGGCATTGATTTGCTGATTAACAAAGTTTCCTGCCTCATGTTTCACTTTTAGGTTTAAACAATACTTCACACAGCCAGATTCTTTGCCACTAAACCAGGACAGATGTTAGTGTTATTCACACAGCCTTGGTTGGGGAAGCGTTGTAAAAGTCCATCCTTGGCTTTTCCACAGGAAGGAGAATGCATTCTGGCTTTACTTGCCTAAGGAGATACTAAAGAAAGCCTTAGCCAGTTCTAAAGCAAAGTGATAGTGACATAACTGCATATTAATTTCTTGCAACAGACTAGCAATGTTTGGGACCGCTGCATACTGCAGTGGTGTTACTTTAATTTACCATAAGAGGTTGTTTCTGTGACACATAGCAATTTTAAAAAAAGTAATTAAAACCATGATTAACAGCATTATACTTTTATCTAGTATTATGGCAAAACATTACTAAATTTCCAGGAATTTTATGCACTAAGTATTCATATGAACCTTTTACTCATACAACTTTAATTAACATAAGTTTAAAGAATTTCTTTTGATTTTATAACACTTTTAAACACTTTTCATTCAAACTATAACATATTAAATGAACTCAGTTATTTTATTACTTTACTTTTATCAAGGTGAAAGAACAAATCTTTTGAGATAATTTGAAATAAAAAGATACTTTTTAGGATTTGACTTTGAGAAAGCAGGTTTAAATATTATGTTCCTTTAAACGTGATAAGACGTTTCTCTTAAACAAGGAAATGATAAGGTTAAAGTACAAGAAGTTATTTTGATAAAAGACTTACTTCTTTATATACTGATTATTCAGGAGAAAAACTCTTTGTAAACGTTTACTAAGACAGACTAATGATTTGAGAAACTTTGAGAAATAACAAAATTTTAACTTTGCATCAGTATATTATTTGATAGTAAAACTTTTAAAACTTTATAGATACACCATCAAATCTTACTTAACTTTGACCACAAAAATTCCTTTTCTGCACACCTTCTGCACTTTCTGTGTTCATTCAGGTTTTGTCCCACATTTTACTCTTTCTTAATAACCGGTCGTTTTATCTTAGGAGAAAATTATTTCCTTTTCCCTTAATAATAAAAACACATTCTATACACCCTACATACATAAGTTACCAAAATCATTTTGGAAACTGTCTCCAAGCAAACCTCTTACAACATACAATTACCATCAACACTAATCAAACCTGTCAAATAATGATTCAATTTGGTAATATGCAAACATAGCTTTTCTTCATTTTTAGATACCTAGTAGCATGCAACACAAGAAACAGTCTTTTAGAGGCAAGTTGCCAGGGGAGGCTGGCTGCTGACAGGTTTTCCTGTTATGGAGTTACTTTTTGTTGTTAGCATCAATTCAATTTCTGTTTAATACTGACTTCTTGGAATTAGCCACTTAAATATTTTTATTTAAACAATGCTTCTACAAATGTCTTATAATTATCCATAACCACATAGGCTATAGTCATTTCATCTCAAGACAAATTTCACCTTCACAGAACACATTCTCTTAAACAAACTTATCAAATTTTAATAGAGCTCTTTTAAGAATTTTCTTTTATCAATTTAAAATTACCATCTGTATGTATCAAAATATACACTGACACTGAACAACAGGCAAACACAAAGAATTATGACACACCAACAGAAACATAAAGCTTACTAATTTCACCCATAATTCTTACTCTTTTGATATTGCTGTCTTCATACCCTCCATCATTTCACATCTTTGATATTACTTCTTTTAAGATTTCTTCTGGAATCTGTATTGCCTGTAATATGCAAGCTAATTCTTGGAAACACTTTTATTAGTAATCAGCAACCAGTTAGGATTACTTGAGCAGCATAAATTCAGTTAAGCTCTAATTTAGCAGTTTAGACAGACATTTAACACATATTTTTTGGATTACTACTCTTTAGGATTACACTTAGGCTCGAAGTTCAGGAGGAAGCTATTGATTCAAAACTGAAAGTTCCTTTTGACAGCTTGATAACAATTCTGCACACATTTTCTAAATTTGGCCATACAGGCCCAACCAGAATCAGCATGGAAACAAAACAGAGAACACCAATGTTGCTAAGTTTTCCTACTCTCCCAGCGCTTTAACTCTAAAGGCCACTACCAGCCCACATCATCATGTAGGCAGCAGGGGCTTTGCAGGGTTGCTGCCGGAATGTTTTCCTTATCTTAGTTAACTCTTTAACAGAGAGTTTTCTTACAAGCATGATTTCACTGACAAGGGCTTTATTCAGCACTTCTGCATGTGTGGGATGTTGTATTTGTGATTTCACCTCTCCTCACACAGGCGGTTCAACATGATTTCCCTCCATTAGCTGAGAGCGTACTGAGAGCATAAGGGGCATCCTGATGATATAATTGTACTCGGATCCTGCCGGCTATGCCAAAATGCTCCACTAGGTAAACTGCTTTGCTAATACTTTGCTATATATATGTGTATATAGATTGATATGATGACTTAATTAACTCAAGGATAAGAAAGCAATACACAGACATATATTTATTTATTTTATGAAACTTCTGTTAATAATTGGGAGAATATAAAATAGGCAAAGGATTGTCTACAAACAGGGGTCCAACTGCTGCATCATAATCCTTCATGGTATACATACATATAGATATAGGCTCACCAAACCTAGGGACACACCGACATACCTGGCCCACCCCTGGCCAGAGTCCTGGATGGATGCAACATAAATATATATATGCATATCTAGTTTAATAAGTCTATACTGACAATTAGAGTGAGAAACAAGAATAACAATCAATCAAAAGATTAAATCAATATTGAACGAGTCACAAAGTGACAGAAAAAAAACAGAGCAGTATTACATATAAACTCATCAACATGTAGCTCTGGACTGGGAAGTCCCAAATCAGCAGTTGATACCAGAGTCTTGATTGAAAACACCTGTGCAGAGTCCCCTCTCCCAGGTTGGGGCTTCAACTGACCTGACCAGGGACTATCCCATTTATTGCACTCGTAATCAATGAACTTGATACTATAGATGCCAACTTATGAGTACTGCATCAATTCCCGAGGAAGTGGCCAGCCCCCTGAGGAAGGAACACAACACTCCCCAGGCAGTACATTCCAAGCTTTATGCATCAGTCCCTGAAAAAGTGGCCAGCCTTCCCAGAGAGGAACACAGTACTCCCCAGAATGCACCCCATTTGTTCTTATTTGTTACAAAACATCCCCCAGTGTGTCCATTGTTCTAGTTCTCATCATTCCTCTTAAAATATGAAAAGTGCTGACTAGCAAGGCATTGGTTTTCTGATTAACAAAGTTTCCTGCATGATGTTTCACTTTTAGGTTTTAACAATACTCATGAAATTTTTTTCCAGTATAAATGCTTGTGCCAGAAACCCTCACTGCTCCACAGTGACAAGGACTTTCTTATCATCACTGATTTATGCCCACAACCAGTTTTCTTTCTCTATTTCTCTATTTTGGGGAGAAAACATGGCACTTTATTGGTTCATTGATGTCATGTGGATGCCTCAAATGCTGAGTGTCACTTGATGCTGTCCTCGGTAGTCATTAGAAACCTCCAGTTTTTTCCCACTGCCTCCCACAACATCATCATACATGACTAGAGTCATTATCTTAGTGATGCCAGCTTTTTCCGTGGGAAAGAAGCTACTTGCTGTCCCCTCATCTCTACTTTGAGGTGTGTCATTTAAATGGAAAGCAGGAGGGAAAGATGGGTAAGGAAGGGGCAGAAGAGATTTCCTGGTATTGTCCAAGAGGGATTTATTCCTGCTTAGAAAACTCATACTGCAGCACTGTTGCATGGGAATTAAAATATCTCCTTTTGAATATATCACTTTTAAATTTTTCTCCTTTATTATTTTCGATTATACCATTGAATTATATGAAGTTCTTTGTTTACCTTTCTCCCAATAGAGAAATATTTTTTATTTTCATTTTTCACCTATTACATATTTAGGTAAATTCTACATTTAATTAAAACTTAGATTTTGGGGGAATATTCTCTTGCAAGTTAATATTCCTTTTGTGTTTTAAAAGTCTCATGACTGAACTGCATACATTGTTCAAATTATAATTATATATAAAATGGATGTTATGTAGATGAGAACGATTAAAGAAAGTTTATACTCATAAGAGCAACATAAACATTTTAAGTATAAATATAAGAACTGATTAATAAATAAATAAATGAACTTACATAAACATATACAGAAGTCTCTTAGGTAGTGTCTTAAGTATATGAACAATCTCATCAGTAGTAGTAGCTCTTTCAGTTTGAGTTTCTGTAAAGAGAAAGTCCCACATTTCTGTTGTGTACCTTCAGCCCAAACTCTTTGTGATTGAAGCTGGAATGGACCATGGAGGAAATCACTTGAGTGTTCAGGAGGTGAAGAGAGAGGAACTCTAGCCCATGGAGGGGGTAACCTTGGATCCACTGGCCTCAAGACTCTCAGATAGAACTTGAGTTGGCATTGCAGCCTGTTGGCTCAGGAGCAGTGAGTGGAGCATTAGTTTAGTGCTGCTTGTGACCCAGGCCCACTCCAGGAGGAGGAACCATCAGGGAGTGGAAGGGTTTCCAAACACACCGAATTTGGTAAAGTGCCTGTTGCTGTGCCAGTTCACAGGACCTCTTCTTGGGACTCCCATGCTTTTAGCATCTTCTTCATTTCATCTGCTTGTTTGGAACATCTGGCTCTCTCTTCCTTTGGTTCTAGGACCACCAAAGTTAATTCTTCCATCAGCATTGCTGTAGTTCCCTTAGCCTTTCTGTAGGTGTCAAGAAGGCTGGGCATTTTAAAAGATGCTTTCTCCAACCTAGCATCCCCTAAAGATGACTTAGTCTCTACATACCTCTTGTGAGCAGCACTCATCTTATCGAGAAGTTGACAATTCTTGTCAATCAGGATAGCTAGTGTGTCTGTGAGCTGCTTTTCATGTTTTCTCTAAGGCTGGCTTTTAACAGACTGCTCAAGTCTGAACAATAGGAGACCCACTAAAATGCTCAAGAAAGATTGAAATGCCGTTGTGTCCCACTGGAGGAAGTGGAATGGGAGGCATGGACTAGTGTCATTGCGCTCCATCACCACCTCTCAAAGCTTCCCCAGGATCATCCAAAAGACAAGCTCCACTGAGTGCTACAGGCCCTCCATGGCACTGATGCCACCACAGGACACTGACCAGTAGCCCTGTATCCACAACAAACCCCAGAGAGCTCCCCAAAATTTTGCCTGGAATCCATAAGCAACTGACAGCACGGCTGCTCATCAGTGAGGTGTTCAGTGGAGGAAAGATACTGAAAATAAAATGTTCTTATCTCCATCATATTCTTATGAATATTGTTATCTCTTTATATCTTATTGTTCTTTTAAAAAATTGATGTAAAACTTAAATACAGTTAAATGTATTGATCTCAACTGAATGATGTCAAATTTTTTTAACATTTCTTCACCAGTCCTCTCCAGTGTCCAAGTAACCTATCATGATATGAATCATTTCCATTAACCAGGAAAATAATCCCTTTATGCTTCAATCAATACTCTCCTCCCAACATATTCACCCTCGTTCTGATTTTCTATCCTCATACATCAGTTTAGCTACATCCTGAAATTCATAAAAATGAAATAAATTGGACTTTACATTTTGGTGCATGGATCTTGTCCTCAAAATATTGTATTGAAATTCCTTGTTGTTTATTGTATCAGCAGTTCTCTTGTTTCTTATCTCTGAGTCTTTTGACATTGAATGGTTATATTGCAAAATGTTTATTCACGTTTCTCTTGGTGGATATTTTGTTCTTTCAAGTTTGGGGTTTTAATGGCCTAAAGATATAATGAGTATCCATGTATATGTCCTTTATATAAGGATGTTTTCCTTTCTCCTGGGTGATAGAAAAGGAAAGCTTAGTCCCAAAACATCCTTCACATCCCACTAATTGTGTCATCAGCTACATTTGGGACATTTGGTTGCTCTGTACTTCTTGCTTCTTGAAGTGCTCCCATCACTTACTTCTGGTTCACCACATTCTCCTTTTTCTTTTTCTTTTGGAAAGAAAGAAGTAAAATTCTTTATTCTCACACATGATCGTCTATATGGAAAATTAGGTAGAATCTCCAAAAAATGTACTAGAACTAGTAGGTTAGTTTAGCAAGGTTGCAGAATACATGATCAACATACAAAAAACATTTGTATTTCTATATACTGGTAACAATCCATTGGAAATTGAAATAAAAAGCCAACACCATTTATATTAGCATCAAAAATATGAAATAATGAGGAATAAATATGACAAAAGATGTGCAAGGCTTATATACTGAAAACTAAACATTGCCAAGAGAAGTAAAGGAAGGTCTAAATAAATGGAGAAACAGATCACGTTTGTGGGCCACAAGACAAAATATTAAGATTCTCTCCAAATCTATAGATTCAACAATCCCAATCCCAGTAAAAATCCTCGCAGAGGGTGGACATTTTGTTTGCTCTTGGTTGGATATGTGAGAGCAGAGGCTCTGGAATGCTGGGTCGGAATGGGGGTGACAGAACCCGGATCTCCTTTTTCTTTTTATCATCTGGACACTCTAGCCTTTCCATCTCAATCTCCTCTGCTGGTTTCCTGTTTTTTTAGAAAAATCTCTCAGCATTAGATTTCCCCAGGGTTTCAAACTTGAAACTCATTACTTCTTCAGAAATTGATTCACTTACTGATCATGTGACCACTCTTGGCTTTAAGTACCATCTATAATGGCATGAGTACTAAGTGTATTTATCTAGCCTCAATTTTTCCACAAAGTCCAGATTTACACAGAGCTGTGTCCAAGATGTCCCACTTCTGTGTCTACTGTGCCAACGCCAAACTCTAGACCCCTTCTGAAACCTCCTCCTCCTCGGTCTCTCCCTTTTCCATGTACAACGGTTCCATCCTGGTAGGTGTTCAGGCTAAAACTTCGTGGCCCTTCTTGACTTCCCTCTTTCCACGTCACATCCATCCTTCACATCCTGTGCTCATCTGACCCCTTCTCATTTGCCTCCTCCTTTCTTCCCTGGTTAGAGCCAACTTCATCTCTCAGAGGATGACCATGGTTGCCTCCTGATATCCTTCTCCTGCCTCAGCCCTACAATTTCTTTATTCATGATAAAGAAGTGTATTTTTCTGTTTGCTGTGCTTTTTATATATGCCTTTAGTAAAAGTATGCATTATGTATGCATTAAGTAAAATTTATTATTTTTTTAAAGATTTATTTTATTTATTTATGTCTCCCCCTGCCTCATTTGTACTCACTGTCTGCTTGTTGTGTACACATCTTCTTTTTTTTAATGAGGCATTCTTAACCAAACCCAGGACCTCCAATTGGGAGGGAGGCATCCAATGGCTTGAACCACTTCTGCTCCCTGCTTGTGTCTCTCATTGTTTTCCTTGCAGTGTCTCTCCATTGCATCGTCTTGTTTTGTCACCTTACTGTGCCAGCCCATCATGCCAGTGTTTCATCAGCTCGCTGTCTGGCTTATCTTCCCTGGGAGGTACCAGGAACTGAACCTGGGACCTCCCATGTGGTAAGCAGGCACCCAATTGCTTGAACCACATCTGCTTCCCAAAATTTATTTTTGATAAGGAAGTAGTCTATATCCATGTTGATAACTTTTCTTCTTATTCTGACACTTGTTGAGAGAGTAGTACCAAAATCTCCTATTAGGATTTGTGTTTGGATCTTACGTATTATAAATTTGTCAATTTGTGAAAGCCAGCAAGTGGGTGCACATCAATTTTAATTTTCTATGTTTTTCTGGGATTTTAAAACATTTCAATAGTATGAAAGGACACTACATTTTTGGTACATTTTCCTTACTGTTTATTGTATTTGCTGTTGACATACTGACATAAGATTTACTGATAATGGGGAGCTGATGCTTAACTTGTACATAATTTTTCATTAGGTTGATGGCAAATGTTTAGAAATGGATAGAGGTGATGGTAGCACATTATTGTAAGTGTAATTGACAGCAGTGAATTATGTGTGTAGATGTGTTTAAAGAGGAAGTTTTGGGTCATGTATGTTACTAGATGGAAAGCTAGAAATTAAAACATGTGTATAACACAGTGAACCATGTAGTAGATGAGGGCTGTGGTTAATAAAAGAAACATAAGAATGTTCTCTCAGGAGATATAACAAATGCACATCACTATTACCAGGTGTTAACAATAGGGTGCAATATGGGGGAAATATAATTAATGCAAACTATGGACTTTTGTTAGGAGGAATATTTTAATATTGTACCTCCCTTGCACCAAGCATAGCACACTACTGCAGAGTGTCAACAATAGGAGTGATATGGGAATGTTGTATTTCTTATGATTTTATATAAACCTACAACTTCTCTAAGAAAATCACCACAATAAAAAACATTTTGCTATATGAAAGTAACCAGATGCAAATGGTACAAGCCTCTTTGTTTAAAATGTAAATATAAATAAATCTTTAGGCATAGAATCATATTAGTGGTTATGTAAGTCTGGGGAAGGACAGAGGGATTGAGAGATAAGTGCTGTGGGTTATGGGGTTTTCTTTTTTAGCATAATGAAAATGTCCTAAAATTGGTTGTGGTGATGAATGCACAGTTCTGATTATTTGAGAGCCATTGATTATACACTTTGGATGGAATATGCTGTGTGACAATATCTCAATAAAACTGCTTTAAAAATCTGCTGCATCAACCCACAGGAATACACTAAAAGACACAAGCTTTTTTTTTTTTTTTTTGTGGGTAAAATTCAAATTTTCACAATACATAGCAATATTTGTAAAATGATATATAAATATATATGCATATATGTGTATTTGCTTACAAAAATGTTATATATATATATATATTTTTAAAGGTGCTTAGATTACCTAAATATTATGCAGAAACTACAGGGATTCTCATGTTCCCCACCTCCCACACCTCCTACAACATCCCTCACATACATACCCCACAAGTGTGGACCATCAACCTCAATGGACTTACACATCCTGGGGCCTTGCCATCAACCATAGACCACAGTTCACATCATAGACCACACTCTCTCCCACACAGTTCTGAATGCTGTCTGCTGATTTAAAATGGCCTACATCCGTTGCCACAACAGCACTCAGGACAACCCCCAAATCCCAAAAAAGCCCCTGTATTTCAACTGCACATCCCCTCCCTGCCCCAAAAGTGTCCAGTGGCCACTGGCTCCACCTCACTGTTATAATTTCTTCCATTGCTCGAATCACCATATGTGTACAACAGAATACCATTAAGTCCACTCTAGTCCATAGTTCTTCCCCCAGTCCTGAGGAGACTGGTATGGTGATGTCCACTCCACCTCCAAGTGAGAGAGGGCTTATATCCCATGGATATGGTGGGTGGGATTACTCTGCCTGCAGCTGCAGGCCCTCTCTATTCCCTGGGATGGCCATTGCCCATCGTTGTCTCCTCGCCAAGTGTCTTGGATGAGTCCATTGAGCTATAGGGTAGGAGTTGCAGCTTCACTGAGATTCCAGGCACAACTGGCACATAGGTAGGCCAGAGGCTCCAGTCTCTGGAAGTACACCTAAAAACTCCAGCATCATATATGGGTTTGAATAGAAGGGACTGATGAACCATGTGCAGGGAGGACTTATTTGAGTCCAACTCTGTCACTCTCAGGAGCACAGATTCCAAAATAGAGCCCACTGATAAGCTGTCAGTCTCTGGGGCTATCTCCCCTTATATAGGACCTGGGTGTCTCCAGAGCTCTCAGGAGCCCCTCTGTGTGGGATGATATGCACTTTGGTGTTCTATGAGATCCTACTGAGGTGTGCGTAAGCGTTACCTCTGGGATGACCTCCCGACTCTCTTTGAAGTCTCTTAGCCACTTGAACTCATTTGTCTTTACCTTTCCCCCTTTTATTCAAGGTCTTTTTCCAGTCGTGTTGCCATTTGGCACTTGGTATTAATCCCTCGTTGCCAGGGAGGCTCATCCCTAGGACTCATGTCCCATGCTGGGAGGAAGGTAATGCATTAATTTGCTGAGTTTGGCTTAGAGAGAGGCCACGTTTGAGTAACAAGGAGGCTCTCAGGTGGCGACTCTTAGGCACCCCATAACAGTAGGCTAAGTTTCAGTTACAAGAGCAAAGACTCATAAGGTTAGTCATCAATAACAAGAACTCATCAGTGGGCCAACCTCTTTTGACAGACACTGTCCCTGCACTCAGAGGACTGTTGCTACTCCCTTGGAGAATGTGGCAAATCTCTCCAGGCTGGGAATTCAGATTCCCTCATTTATTGAGTGATTATCCACCCACCGTGACCGTGCCCCATCCTTTGATCATTTGAATAATTTTGTATATCTTTCATGTATATTCAGATGAACTTACTCCCATGAATCCCTGCTCCCAGACACCCCCCACAAATAATCCTCTGTAGCACCCATTGTAACCCTTCTGTGATCTAAATCTTCCCTGAACATGTAGCCCATATAATAACCAAATACACTTAATAGGAAAAGGAAACAACAATAATAAGCTTAAATGCAAGAGATAAACACAAGGAAACTCAGGAAAAAACAAACAAACAAACAAACAAAAAACAAAACAAAACAAAATATAATTAGTGGATTGGGACATTCAAAAAAGCAAAAAAACACAAAAGAAATTCCTTTTTTAAAAGAAAAAATTATTCTTTTTTTCCTTTTATCACTGTATTATCGGATGTCCAGTGTACTGTGACACCTTCCCCCTCTCATTCCCCAGTGTCTCCCAAATTTCCATTTAATTTTCAAAGAAGTTTTAGGTCACAGCAAAGTCACACATGGAATACCAGAGACTCCCACAAACCAAACCCCCCCCCTTCTCCACCCCATATTAAAACTCGCCCCCCCCCTTTTTGGATGTTAGCATTGTTATAACTGTTATACAGATAGCAAAATATAGCAACTAAACATTGTCAATGTTTTACAGTTTAGTTTACAATTTAGACAATACAGTTTAACAAGTTTTGATGATATTTACCATGTCCTGTGTCCATTAATGTAAGGTAATGAAAAACCTTTCCCATGACCACTAAGTACCCCCTATTTGTTCTTTTCTGTTCCTTCCTCCCCGTCCCCCTGGGGCATATGACACTCTCCTCTCTTGACTCACGGAATGACAAGATTCATAGTTACATACCTTGGGTATTCCAACCTGACCTTCCTAATCTACCCACCTGTGAACCCTGCACCACCACACCCAGTAATATCACTATCCATCTGTCCTGTCCTTCAATATGCAACTATACTCTATTGCTTTACCATAGATTATGTCCATATGGGTGATGGCTCACAGCCTACTCCTCTCTTTCTCTACTTTTTAACCTATTTTTCAGACAATGGTTCTCAGGACTGCTCACTCTCCTCAGTTCAAATCAGCGAGGTCATATATTGCTCATATTTCAATGCCTGGCTTGCTTCACTCAACATAAGGTCTTCAAGATTCATCCACGTTATTCCATGTGTTAGAACTTTATTCCTTCTTACAGCTGAGTAATATTCCATTGTATGTATGTACCACATTTTGCTTATCCATTCATCTGTTGATGGGCTCTGGGGCTGATTCCAACTTTTGGCAATGGTGAACAATGCCGCTATGAACATTGGTGTGCATATATCTGTTTGTGATTTGCTTTCAGTTCTTCTGGGTATATACCCAGCAGTGGAATTTCTGGATCACACAGAAGATCTATAGTTAGTTTTCTGAGGAACTGCCAAACTGTCCTCCACAGTGGCTGAACCATACCACAGTCCCACCAGCAGTGGATGAGGGTTCCTATTCTTCCACATCCTCTCCAACATTTAGTGTCTCCTGTTTTTTTAATAGCTGCCATTCTAATGGGTGTAAGATGATATCTCATTGTAGTTTTGATTTGCATTTCCCTGATAGCCAGTGATGTTGAGCATTTTTTCATGTGCTTTTTAGCCATTTGTATTTCTTCCTTGGAGAAGTGTCTTTTCAGGTCACTTGCCCATTTTTTAAATGAGTTGTTTGTCTTTTTATTTTCAAGGTGTAGGATTTCTTTATATATGCAGGATATTAGGCTCCTATCAGATATATGGTTGCCAAATATATTCTCCCATTGGGTAGGCTGCCTTTTTATTTTCTTAATAACATCCTTTGAGGTGCAGAAGTTTTTAATTTTGATGAGATCCCATTTATCTATTTTTTCTCTTGCTGCTTGTGCTTTGGCTGTGAAGTTCATGAAACCATTTCCTATTACAAGGTCCTGTAGATGCTTCCATATATTATCTTCCAAGGTCTTTATGGTTTTGGCTCTTATATTTAGATCTTTGATCCATCTTGAGTTGATTTTTGTATAAGGTGTGAGATGGTATTCTTCTCTCATTCTTTTGGATATGGATATCCAGTTCTTCAAGCACCATTTGTTAAAGAGGCCATTCTCTCCCATTCGTGGCCTTGTCAAATATCAGATGACTGTATATGCGAGGATCTATATCATAACTCTCAATTCGGTTCCATTGGTCAGTAGGTCTATCCTTGTGCCAATACCACACAGTTTGGGTCACTGTAGCTTTGTAGTATGTTTTAAAGTCAGGTAGTGTGATACCTCCAACTTCACTTTTCTTTTTCAATATGTCTTTGGCAATTCGGGGCCTCTTGCCTCTCCAAATATATTTTGTGGTTAGTTTGTCCAGTTCCTTAAAAAATACAGTGTTGACTTTTATTGGGATTGCATTAAATCTGTAGATTAGTTTGGGTAAGATAGACATCTTGATGATGTTTAGTCTTCCCATCCATGAACAGGGAATATTTTTCCATTTATTTAAGTCTTCTTTGATTTCCTTTAACAGTGTTGTGTAGTTTTCTGTATATAAGTCCTTTACATCTTTAGTTAAATTTATTCCTAGATATTTGATTCTTTTAGTTACTATTGTAAATGGTATTTTTTTCCTGATTTCCTCCTCAGTTTGCTCATTATTGCTGTACAGAAATGCTACTGATTTTTGAGCATTGATCTTATAGCCTGCAACATTACTGAACTCCTTTATAAGTTCTAGAAGCTTTGTTGTAGATTTCTCAGGGCTTTCTATGTGTGTCAGATCATGTCATCTGCAAATAATGAAAATTTTACTTCTTCTTTTCCAATCTGGATGCCTTTTATGTCCTTTTCTTGCCTAAGTGTTCACGCAAGTACTTCTATGACAATGTTAAATAGGAGTGGTGATAGTGGGCATCCTTGTCGTGTTCCTGATCTCAGAGGGAAGGCTTTTAGGATTTCACCATTGAAAATGATGTTAGCTTTGGGTTTTTCATATATTCAGAAAGTTTCCATCTATTTCTATCTTTTGTAGTGTTTTTATGAGGAAAGAGTGCTGTATTTTGTTGAATGTTTTTCTGCATCTATAGAGATGATCATGTGATTTTTTCTTTCAATCTGTTTATGTGGTGTATTACATTGATTGATTTTCTTATATTGAACTATCCTTGCATACCCAGGATGAAACCCACTTGGTCATGGTGTATAATCCTTTTGATAAGTTGTTGAATGCAATTAGCAAGTACTTTGTTGAGGATTTTAGCATCCAGGTTCATTAGAGAAATTGGTCTGTAATTTTCCTTTCTTGTGGTATCTTTATTTGGTTTTGGTATTAGGATAATGTTGGCATCATAGAATGAGTTAGGCAATAATCCTTCTACTTCTATTTTTTGGAAGAGCTTAAGCAGAATTAGTGTTAACTCTTTCCGGAATGTTTTGTAAAATTCAGGAGTGAAGCCATCTGGTCCTGGGCTCTTCTTAGTTGGCAGGTTTTTGATGACTGAGTCTATCTATTTACTTGTAATTAGACTGTTGAGTTCATCTATTTTTCTATTTTGTCTATTCAGTTGTTTTTAAACTCTCCTCCAACTCTCTTTCCCTTGTTTTTTCCTTTAACCTTGTAGAGATTCATTTAGTATTTCTTGAAGTGCAGGTTTCTTATTGACATACTCTCTTAATTTTCTGTTTATCTGTGAATATTTTGAACTCTCCATTATTTTTGAATATCAGTTTTGCTGGATAGAGAATTTGTGGCTGGAAATTTTTTTCTTTTAGTGCTTTGAGTATGTCATACCACTGTCTTCTTGCCTCCATGGTTTCAGATGAGAAATCAACACTTACTCTTATTGTGCTTCCCTTGTACGTGATGGTTCTCTTTTTTCTTGCTGCCTTGAGTATTTTCTCTTTGTCTTGAGCATTGGACATTTTGACAAGTATATGTCTTGGAGTTGGCCTGTTGGGATTTATACTATTTGGAGTGCGCTGTGCTTCCTGGATCAGTACATCCATCTCTCCCAATAAGTTTGGGGAGTTTTCAGCCATTATTTCCTTCAACACTCCTTCTGTTCCCTTTCCCTTCTCTTCTCCTTCTGGGATGCCCATAATGCATATGTTTGAGTGTTTTGTGTTGTCGGTTAATTCCCTGTGTCCCTGCTGGATTTTTTCTAACTTTTTGTCTATCTGTTCTACTATCTCTTTGATTTCAGCTGTATTGTCTTCCACATCACTAATTCTTTCATCTGCCTGTTCAAATCTGCTGTTATGTGAATCCAGCATCTTTTTTTATTTCTTGGATTGTGCCATTGTTCACCATCATATCCATTATCTTTTAGGCATGTTTGCAATTTCTTCAGTATGTTCTCCCAGTGTCTTCTTTATATCCCTAATCTGTTCCTTCACTTTAAGTTGGTCCATGATATTTGTTTGGATAGCTTTGATTAGTTGTTCGATGTTCTGCATCACTTCATGGTTTTTAGTTTGTTCATTGGACTGGTCCATGTTTTCCTGTTTCTCAGTGTCGTTTGTAATTTTTTGTTGCCCTCTGGTCATATTATCTTGATGGGTTTGTTCAGTTGATTAGCTTTTCTCTGTGCTCTAGAGTTTTATTTAACTGTTGGTTCTGCGTGTGTTAAGTTTTCTCTTTGACAATTTTTCTTCTTATTTTATTTTCTTGCTTCTTTCTATGTTCCCTTGAAGGCAGAAGATTAGAGCCAGAGGAATCAAAAGATGTGAGGAAGGAAGACAGATAATAGTAATATTGATAAAAGTTAGAAGAGGGGTCAAATGAGACTTAATGAAATGAATATTTAACTCTTGTAGGCAGTGTAGAGTAATAGGAAAAAAAGTGGAGTTCCTACAATGGACTGGGAAACCCAATAGAGGAATATATATATAGTGATTTAGAAGGCTAGAATTATGAGGAGGGAGAGAAATAGTGAAGAAAGGGCTGAAAGGAAAGAGTTAATACTAATAAAAAAGAAGAAGAAAACAAAATAGATGGAATAGAAATTAACATCCTTAAGTTGTGCGCATATGAAAAAATGTGGTATATAAGAGCCACAATAGAAAGCAGAAGGCAGAAAGATGAAGGAAGGATAAGCTATAGTTTGGAATACAAAATCAATGTAGACAGAGAGTGGGAAATTACTGAAGAAGAGGCACAGCAAAGAAGCGACAAGCTAGCAGCACCTAATTTTAAAAAATCCCCAGAAAATAAAAGTCTCTCACCCCTTTACCAGAGCCCCCCCGCAGAGAATGCCCCCTCCCACTAGGCCCTGTCTTCCGGTTTCCGAGCCCTGGGACTCGCGGCTCCGACCAGCTCCTTTTTTGTTTTGTTTTGTTTTGTTTTGTTTTCCCAAAGCACGGGGCTCAGCCGTCTGTGCCAACCACCACAGGCAGGCTTAAAACTCACGAATCTCTACCGTTTCGTCTACACCGTCGATCTGCGCAGATAGATGTCCCAAGCTTCTCACTCCATGTGTGCACAGCACAGACCCCCGGGCAGGACCCCATCCACAATCCACCTTGCTCTGGGAGCTTGCAGTGTGTGCCCTCCTACACTAACGCCATCTTGCCTCTCCTCCGAGACAGCAGTTCTTCAAGACACAAGCTTTTAACCTAACAACTTCCCATAATGACCGCCAACCAATTTCTTGTATATTGCTCCCAGCAGCTTTCAACAAACTGAAAAACACACTTCCACTACAAATGACATCTCTAAGGCCAACAATGCCCCACCAGAACAAGGGCATTCAGGAAAACACATGTACTCTGCACAACTGTCAGTGCTGATTCTGCTGGTACTCTGGCTCCCCTGGTGAACTCAGGATTCAGATGCCCACTGAGCTATTACTTCTGAAGACACACTGAGGACTGACTCTTCCATTCAAAAGTGATGAACCTGGAATCACATGTACAACCTTGAACTCTCATCATGAGGAATGAATGAGTTAATAGAAATAATATGTCTAGCTTTAAATTTCTTCTCAGGATATTCTTAAGCACTCTCATGCTAAGTTCCAGGCAGGCCCCACGAATACCTTCAGATTGGATGGGCTGAAAAATTCTAGCTTAAGTATTTTGAAACCCAGGCTTGGAGAATCCAATGAAGGAAGAAGGTATTCAATGCAAAATGGGGTAAAAATTCTAGGAATGAATTTCAGTAACATGAGGACTTGGCAGGTTACCTCATTAGTGAGGAGCACATGGTTCCTGGTGTCTGATCTCCTGAAGAGATAAAACATGAAAAAAAGATGCAAATAAAATCATATATGAGAGAGGGGACATTACCACTAACCTTCAGAAATAAGAGAGATTAAAAGAGGATACTATGAACATCTCTATGCCAAAAAACTAGACAATATAGATGAGATGGACAAATTCCTAGAAACCCACAAACCACCTACACTGAGGCCATGATCAGTTGGGTTTTATCCCAGTTATGCAAGCATGGTTTGACACAAGAAAATCAATTAGTGTAATAAGCCACATTGATAAATTGAAGAAGAAAAATCACATAATCCTCTCGATCGATGCAGAAAAGGCATTTGAGAAAACACAGTGCCCTTTGTTGATAAAAACACTCCACATGATAAGAATAGAAAGAGGCTTTCTCAATATGGTAAAGTGATATATGAAAAACCTACAGCTAGCATTGTGCTAAATGGTAAAATACTGTGGTGCAGAGATCAGGAACAAGACAAGGATGCCCACTGTCACCATTGTATTTAATATTGTGCTAGAAGTTCTAGCTAGAGCAATTAAGCTAGTTAAAGTAATAAAAGGCACCCAAATAGTAAAGGAAGAAGTAAAACTTCCACTATCCACTGAGGATATGATCTTACATCTAGAATCTTTTGAAAAACCCACAGGAAAGCTACAGGAACTAATAAAACTTGAAAAGACAATTGTCCAAAGCAAAAATACAAATGGCAAGGAAACACATGAAAAAATGTTCAGCATCACTAGTGATTAGGGAAATGCAAATCAAAACTACAATGAGATATTATTTCACACCTATTGGACTGGCTGTTATTAAAAAGTCATAAAAGTGTAAATGTTAGAGAGGATGTGGAGAGATAGGAACACTTATTCACTGTTGGTAGGAATGTAGAATGGTACAGCCACTGTGAAGGACTGTTTGGCAGCTCCTAAAGAAGTTAAATATAGACTTGCCATGTGACCCTGCAATATTCATTATTGCAGTGACATGAACAGACATCTTCTCACTGAAGTTCATAGCAGCATTATTCATGATAGCCAAAAGTTGGAAACAACCCAGGTGTCCATCAATTGATGAATAGATGAATAAATTCTGGTATATAGAATATTATGCAGCATTATGAAGAAATGAAGTCGTGAAGCATATGACAACATGGATGAACTGGAATAACATTATGTTGAGTGAAGCAAGCCAGATATAAAAGGCCAAATACTGTATGATTGCACTATTATGAACTAAATATAATATATAATCTCATAGATTTAATAATTAGAATATAGATCACCAGAAAATAGAATGAGGGTAGAGAATGGAAAGCTGGGGGTTAATCTGTGCAGAATTAGTAAAAAGTTTTTTGGTAACTCTTTGGAAATGAATAGAAATGGTGAAAGCACATCATGATGTTTGTAACTAACAGAGCTATTATGTGGGTACGACACTGGTTGAAAGGGAAAGTCTAAGGTCATGTATAGTCCTAAAAGGAAAGCAAGAAACGGTAACATAGGACTTTATAAGATAGTGAAACCTCATGTAAAACACGAGTATGGGCAATATTGCAGGTATAAGACTGTTTTTACAAAATATAAATTAAAAGTATACTAGTGAGAAGGAAAAAGAATAGCAGCTATGCACAGCAGAAGAAGCATAGAGAGATTGAGAGGTGATGAGTTTTGTTTGTTTTTTGTTTATTATTGTTATTATATGGGAATAATTAAAGTGCTCTAAGAATGATTGAAGTGATATATGCAGAAATATGTGATTGTACATATTGTACAGTTTGGATGGATTTATGCTTTATTAGTATGTATCAATAAAATTGATTTGTTTGAAACAGTGCTAAATATAAAAGAAAATTAAGAAATTTTAGTCCTCAAAAGACATCATGGAGAAAGTGCAAGTCAAGCCAACAAGTGGGAAAATACTTTTGCAATCCTTATATACAAGAAAGGACTCATATCCTTAATATTGAAATTATCTTTACAAATTGATAAGAAAGGCAAAAAACCAAGTAGAAAAATGATCAAAACACTTAAGACACTTCCTAAAAGAGAATAAACAAGTGGCCAATGTATGAAATGAAGAATCTTCTTCAGTCACAATATGATATCATTACACAGTCAATAATATAACCAAAAGAAATGTACAAGAATTTCACAGCAACACTTTTCAACCTAGCTCAAAACTGGAACTTTTCAAATGTTCAAAAGAGTAGAATTGGGAAATAAGTAGTGGAATATTCGTCAATGAAACATTATACAGAAATAAATACATATGAACCACTTGCACTGACATGGATGGATCTGATAAATATAATGTGGAGTGAAAGAAGTCCCAGATAAAAGTATATAATGTATTGTTTCATTTCCATAAAATTCAAAAATGTACATAATACATACATGGTTTTACAAGTCAATGTAATGAATACTGGGGTGGAGGTATAATACTGGAAGAGGAGATGAAAAAGGCTTCTGGTATGTTGTTAATATTCTTTTTATCAATTTGTTTTCTAGTTATATGGGTGTGTTCACTTCAAAAATTTATCAATATACACACTTATGAATTGTGCATTTTTTTCTGTGTATCTGAGGCTTCAATGAAAATTAAGTCACAAACAACTAAGGAGAGAAAAAGCCTCACTTTTGGCTATACCCACATAATCAATATTTAAAATTTTTAAGAAAGTCAATATTTAAAAGCATCCAAAAAACTTTATTGCTGTGCTAAAAAAAAAAAAAAAAAAAAAAAAGCATCCAGAATCCGACCACCTCTCACCACCTTTCCTAGTAATTCCCTGTTGCCTGAATCATCACTCTTTTGGATCATTGCCAATACTCTGCTTCTACTTTGTCCACTACTCATCTATTCTGTTAAATGTAAATCAGATGGCCATATCATCCCTCTTCTCAGATTCTTTAAAGTAAAAGCCAGAGTCATTAAAATAGCTTAGGGGACCCTATATGATATGTCCCCTTCATATTTTTTTATCTCGTTTTATGCTACTCTTCCTCCAAAGTCACTCCATTCTCATCATACTGGCCTTCTTGCTACTCAAACCCTCAGGTGTAATTCTGCTTCAGGGACAGTGCATCCGCTGCCCACTTGCCTAGAATACACTTAGGTCAGATTCCCACATGACTTATTCCTTCACTCCCTTCAGATCTTTGTACACTTCTCAATGAGGCCTTTCCTGACTACCTTATTTACAGTTGAATTAATTCCCATATCTCTCAACACCCTCTACTCCCTTTCTCAAGTTTACTTTCCTCTGTAGCACTTATCACCATCTAATACAGTGTTTTTGTCTATTATATGTCCCCTTGAACTAAAATGTATGCTTCACAAGAGCACAGATTTATGGATTTCTTTTTCGTTGTTGCTCTTCACCACTGCATATATACTTAGCATTTATAAGTACAAATAAATGCTTTTCAATGAATCAGTTAATGTGTAAGGATGTTTACATGAATGCTTGATACTTTTCAGTGCTTTTCCACATGTTTTGCCTTATACTATTTTTCCATTTACCCTGTCATAGATGTAGAGTGCATACTACTATCCCATTTTGTTAATTAAAAATCTGATCCAGAACCCTTAAGTAACATGTCCAAGATTACACTGATAGTGTACAAAAAGACCAGAGGCAAGAATTTGGTTGTTTTGACTCGAAGATCTATGCTCTTCTCACTGAATTAATGCAAATATATATCAAGAATCTAAAATAAAGATCCTATAGCTTTTCAGGTGTCTGTTCCAGCAGAGATATTAGTCTTGCAAAATTAGAGCCATCCTTTATTTTCTCAATTCCTTTGTTTAATGTGCTTAAAAGTCATCCTGTTTTTGTCATTCAGATGAAAAACTGGTAGGTCAGATTATATCCTGATATTAATCAGTTAGATTTGTGTCCTTTATTTTTTTAAAATCAATATTATTGATACATATTCATAAATCATACATTCCATCCAAAGTGTTCAATCAATGGTATTTGGTAGAATCACACAGTTGTGCACTATTACTTCATTTATTATTAGAGCACTTTGATTATTCCATAATAATAAACAAAAAACAGACAAAAAACTCTACCCCTTAATAATCACTTATCAATGTCTCTATCCATCCTCTCCCATACATAGTTGCTATCCTGTTTCTGTCTGTCTAATTTATTTTTATATATTTTTTGTGTAGCTAGAGTCAAACAACATATAGTACCTTATGTCTAGTTTCTTTCACTTAGTATATTTCCTGTTTTACCCTTGCTGGAAGATTATTAATATATTGGTATACACTACTGTCCATAGTTTGGTTGTATTTTTCCTGTTTTACCCTTATGGAAGATTATTAATATATTACTATATGCTACTGTCCACGGTTTGCTTTGGTTGTATTTTTGTCTGATATTTACATCTTATAATATTAACACACCTTTGGTCATTTAAAAATGGTCATATTACCCAAACTCATATTTAACATGAGGATTCACTATGATATTCAGCCCTATGTTATATTTATTATTAATGTAATAGCTTTATTTCTAGTAATATACATGACCTTGGACTTTCACTTTCAACCACTGTCATACTTATATATTAGCACTACTAGTTACCAACACAAAGAAATAATTTTACCATTTTAATTAATTTCCAAAGATGTACAAATAATGATGTTATGAATTCTGCATAGATTAAACCTCAGCTTTCCATTCTCTAAACTCATTCTATTTTCTCCTGACCTATATTCTAGTTATTAACTGCAACATTTATACAATATATTTAGTTCATAATAATACAACCATGCTGTATTTGTCTTATTGAGTCTGGCTCACTTCATTTAACATTCTCCAGGTTTATACAGTTGTCATATGCTTCTTGTCTTCATTTATTCTTACAACTGCATAATATTCCATCATATGTATGCACCACAATTTGTTTATTCATTTATCAGTTGATGGACACCTGGTTTGTTTCCATCTTTTGACAATTATGAATAATGCTGCTATGAGTATTGGTGTGCAGAAGTCTGTTCGTGTCACTGCTGTAATATTCTGTGTATATACCTAGTAGTGGTATTGCTGGGTCATGCGGCGAATGTATATTCAACTTCCTTGGAAACTGTCAAACAGCCCTCCACAGTGACTATACCATTCTACATTCGCACTAACAGTGAATAAACATTCAAATTGTACTGCTTAATATTGAAATAACGGATACTGGCCATTTTAAATTTCATCAAAACCTATAAAAGCATAAGGTCCAAACTGTAAACATTTTGTTTTTAATTATGCCTTTCTTCCAGAAGATTCTAGATTTATGTCCATAGCGATCCAGTATGTCTGGGTCCCTGCTTTATGTCCAGGATCCAGACATTTCCTGGTACCACTAAGCTTATAGATGGATGTTTTCTTGAGTTCCAGGTTGTTATTCTTGGGGGGACTGGTACCCCTGGGTTTCAGGACTAAGCTGGATCAAGAACAATCCAGAGGCATGTAGTCTCTGAGAAATAAACTTAATGAGTAAATTGAAAAATATAGGTTTTAATAAAAGAAGTAAAAGGATTATGATCAGGGGATTTATAAGTGAATATAATCATGTCATATTCTCAGATAGAGCACTCTGAGGAGGTATTGATTTCATATGACTTTGTAGCTTGGTTATGGTGTTTGGATGTCCATAGGGCCCTTAGGAGTACTTTTGCTTGAGGCTTTGCATACCATGGCAGTTTGTAATATTTACGTCTGGCGGAGAGCTCCAGAATGACCTCCTGACCCTATTTGAAATCACTTAGCAATAGAAACATTATTTTCTTTTATTTCTTTTCTCCATTTTGATCAACATCATTCTCTGAAAGCATTGCTGATCCCAACGTGTCAGGGAGGCTTATTCCTGGGAATCATGTCCCACATAGGTGGGAAGGTAGTAAGTTTATCTGCAGAGTTTGGTTTAGATATAGGCTACATTGAGTAACAAGGAAATTTCCTGGGGGTGACTGTTAGGCATTAATTAAGATTAGGCTTAGTTTCTGTTTTTTTAAGGAGTACTGGGGAAGCAAGCACTTAACCACCAAGCTATACCTGCTCCTAAGCTTAGTTTTGTCCTTACACAAATCAGGTTTATAAATGCAAGCTTCAAGATTGAGGTCTTGACTCATTAACATAGCTTTTAGAGATATTTCCATACCTTACCCTGTTATAACTTTAAATGAGGATAATCTCCTTACTAACAGTAGTGGGTCTTAGGTTTAGAACTTGTCAAGTTGTTTTATTTTAATTATATTTTCAGTTAAGATTGAGAGACTAGCAGGAATACCCCAGGTAGGTAAGTTTATAGTTCTATACTTTTCTTTTTTAGTCCCTTAAGGGATTTTACAAATACTTTTTCATTTTATGGCTAAAACACTTTAAAATTCATCAAGGTATTACATAAACCTGTACAGAATACTAAGATGTCATTTTTATTTTAGATTCTATGTCAAATAAAGCTGTGTTAGTTGTATAAATAAATGGGCCTGGTGGGTTAATTCAGACAGTATGCCATAGAAATTTTAAATTTTGGATAAAATAACTCTTCCTCCCTTGGTTTCATATAGAAATACAAGTTCCAAAATGCAGATAATATAATCTTTTACATTGAATTTTATTTACTTTAATTTTTAACCAGATCAGCCCCATTCACCTCTTTAATTGAACTTTGATCCTTTCTGTAGCTTCTTTAACAGTTGTATGGAGATGACTTTGAGAATTAATACTGCTTTGCAGCAACTTTGAGCTGGATAATTTTAACACTGAGTCTCAGATGTCACACAGACACCTAAAGTTTTAGGGCACTACAGGTTAAACACAAAGAACAAAGCATTTCCAAATTTAGAAATAACAATTAAAGTCCAGAAACGAATATGTTTGGTGCAATAGCTTACAATCTAGGCCTTAATTCCATTATTTTTTAAATATAATAAACTTTATTTTAAAAGAGATTTTAGATTACCTAAAAATCACATCAAAATTATAAGAGGCCCAGGCACACACAGAGGTGCGGTGAGCCCAGGCCTACATGGACACATAGCGAGCCACACAGCAAGATGATGACAGAACAAAAGAGAGACACAGGGGAGAGTCAAGGCAAGATGCATGAGTAACCAGGAACTGAGGTGGCACAAGTCACAGGGTGCCTCTCTCCCACATCGGAGGTCCCTAGGATCGAATCCTGGTGAAGCCTGGAGGAGAAAAATGTGAAGACAAGGTAAGAAACAGACACAGAAGATCACTCAGCAAATGGAAACAGACAGCAAGTGGGGGCAGAGGGAAGGGTGCAACTCATAGGACTGTACACCAAAAGAAAAAATAAAGTCAATTTAAAAAAAAGTACAAGAGATTTCTATATACTACAACCCCTCCCCCTCCCACATCATCTTCTATTAATAACACCTTACAATTGGGTGGTAGATTTGTTACAATTGATGAATAAATATTGAAGCATTGTGTATTAGTCATGGTTTTCTAGGGAAAAAGAAATGACAGTAGATATCTGTAAATAGTATGAGATTTTAAAATGTTGTTTCCTGAGACTGTGAGAATGCACAAGTCCAAATTCTGTAAGGAAGGCTGAAAATCAGGGGCTACAGTGAAGGTCCTTAATGTGTTCAACAGGAGATGCTGGATGTCTGAAGTAGAGATGTCTTCAGCTGATTTGATGAGACATCACTCATTGCTGATGGCAATCTTTTCAGTTGATTGTAGATGTAACCTGCCATCTATGCAATCAACTCACTGATGACTAAAGTCTATGAAATGTCCTTGTATTACAAGTAGCCCTGTGCTTGCTTGACCAAACAACTGGGCACCATTATCTGGCCACCTTAACACATTAGCCTAACCATTACACATGGCTGCTAACCAAGGTCTATAGATTACATTGTGGTTTATACTTAATTCCAATGCCCTAAAAATTCCCTATGTTCCACCTATTATTCCCTCTCCCTCCCCTCAGAACCTCTGGTAACCACTACCTTCATATCAATGTTACATGTACTTCTATTATTACAATATTAATAAGTTTACTTTGTTTATAGTTGCAGTTCCCCTAATGGTAGTTCATTCCTTATCCTTGAGGATTTGGGGATGGTATTACCTACTCTGCCTCAGACTGAGTGGGGGCTTAGATCTTATGAGGCAAATGGAAGGGACTGTTTTGCTTGCAGTTTTATTTTTATTTTTTTTATTTTTTATTTTTTTTATTATGGGTAAAAATCAAAATTCTCACAACACATACAAACATTTGTAAAATGATATATAAATACATATGCATATATGTGCACTTGCCTACAAAAATGCCACTTATATATATATATATATACATGTATTTTAAGAGGTGCTCAGATTACCCAAAATACTACACGGAACCCACTGGGATTCCCACGCGGCCCACCTCCCACACCTTCCACCACATCCCACACAAACATCTCCCACAGTGTGGCCCACCAACCCCAATGAAATTACACATCCTAGAGCCTTGCCACCAACCATAGACCACAGTTCACACTGTAGACCACACTCTCTCCCACTCAGTTCTGAGTGGTGTGTGCTGATTTAAAATGGCCTACATCCATTGCCACAACAGTACCCAGGACAACCTCCAACTCCCAAAGAAGCCCCTGTATTTCAACTGCTCATCCGCTCCCTACCCAAAAACTGTCAAGTGGCCACTGGCTCCACCTCATTGTTATAATTTCTTGCATTGCAAGAATCACCATATGTGAGCAAGAGAATACCATCAAGTCCACTTTAGTCCATAGTTCTTCCCCCAATCCAGAGGCGACTGGGATGGTGATGTCCACTCCAACTCCAAGTGAGAGAGGGCTTATATCCCATGGATATGGTGGGTGGGATGATCCTGCCTGCAGATGCAGGCCCTCTCCATTCCCTGGGATGGCCATTGCCCATCGTTGTCTCCTCACCAGGTGACTTGGATGAGTCCATTGAGCTGTAGGGTCGGAGTTGCAGCTCCACCTAGATTTCATGCACACCTGGCACATAGGTAGGCGGGAGGCTCCAGTCTCTGGAAGTATACCTAAGAAACTCCAGCATCACATGTAGGTTTGAATAGAAGGGACTGGTGAACCATGTGCAGGGAGGACTTATTTGAGTCTAATTCTGTCACTCTCAGGAGCACAGATTCCAAAATAGAACCCACTGATAAGGCATCAGTCTCTGGGGCTATCCGCCCTTATATAAGACCAGGGTGTCTCTGGAGCTCTCAGGAACCCCACTGAGTGGGGTGATAGGCACTTAGATGTTCTATGAGCTCCTACTGAGGTGTGCGTAAGAGTTACCTCTGGGATGACCTCCCGACTCTCTTTGAAGTCTCTTAGCCACTTGAACTCATTTGTCTTTACCGTTTCCCCCTTTTATTCAAGGTCTTTTTCCAGTTGTGTTGCCAGTTGGCACTTGGGAAAAGTTTTCAATTAGCAATAATCGTGCCTCGGATAAACCTCATTGGCTATGATACTGCCACTGCACAAAGCTGCCAGTTGGCACTTGGTATTAATCCCTCGTTGCCAGGGAGGCTCATCCCCGGGAGTCATGTCCCACGTTGGGGGGAAGGTAATGCAATCATATGCTGAGTTTGGCTTAGAGAGAGGCCACATTTGAGCAACAAGGAGGCTCTCAGGTGGCGACCCTTAGGCACCCCAGAACTGCAGGCTAAGTCTCATTTACAAGAGCAAAAACTCACAAGGGTAGTCATCAATAAAAAAAAAAAAAAAAACATCAGTGGGTCATCCTATTTTGACAGGCACTGTCCCTACACTCAGAGGACTATTGCTGCTCCCTTGGAGATTGTGGCAGAGCTCTCCAGGCTAGGAATTCAGATTCCCTCATTTATTGTGTGATTATCCACCCATCGTGACCATGCCCCATCCCCCGATCCTTTGAGAGGAGAAGGTGTCATGGCACACCAGACATCCGATAACACAGTGATAAAGGGAAGGAAAAAGGGGAAAAAAGGAGAAAGGAAATAAAAATGAATATATATATATATTTTAAAGGCATTTCCTTTGCTTTTTTGCCCATTTTTTGAATGTCCCAATCCACTAATTATATTTTATTTTGTTTTCTTCTTTGTTTGAATATTTGTTTTTTTTTCCTTCTCTCTCTCTCTCTCTCTCTTTTTTTTTCCCCCCTCTGAGTTTCCTTATGTTTGTCTCTTGCATGTAAGCTTATCACACTTGTTTCTTTTTCCTAGTAAGTGTATTTGATTATTTTATGGACTAAATGTTCATGGAGGATTTGGATCACAGAAGGGTTACAATGGGTACTGCGGGGGATTATTGTGGGGAGAGTGTCTGGGGGGGGTTCGTGGGGATTGGTTCAACCGAATATGCATGAAAGATATACAAAATCATGCTTGCAGTTTTAGATCGTCTCAGTTATTTTGGGGTGGGGGTTGTTCATTATTATCATTTTGTTATTTTCCTGGGTGAGTCCAATGAACTGGAGAGTAGATATTGGCCGCAACTCTGCTGAGACTCAGGGCCCAATCCTCATATGAACACATCAAAGATTTAAGTCTCTGTGACATATATGTAATGGGCATAGTACTAATTGAAGGATCAAATAAAAGGTGTAGAAAAACCACTTGTAGGGAAATTATAAATGAATCTAACTCTGGTACATTGGGGAATAGGTTTTCATATATTTCAAGAAAAGGCCCAGAGACAGTGTGTCGATTTCAAGGGATTGTGTGCCTTGCTTATTCTGTCTGGACAGCTTTAGAGCCCTCAAGAGCACCAATATTTGAGGCTTTGTTCAAGTGGCAGTTAGTGAGATCTGCCTGAGACATGCATAAGAGTAATTAGTGGAATTACCTCCCGACTCATTTTGAAATCTCTTAGCCATAATAACTCTTTTGTAGTTGATATTTTCCCCTTTTTGTCAAGGTCTTTTTCCAAATGCATCACTGGTTGGTGCTTGGTATTAATCCCTCAGTTCCAGGGAGGCTCGTCTTTGGGGTCATGTCCCATTCCAGAGGGAGGGGGAAGGTAGTGTGTTTATTTGCTGAGTTTGGCTTAGAGAGAGGCCACGTTGAGTAACAAGGGGGTTTTTAAGAGGTAACTCTTAAGCAATAATTACAATTAAGCTAATTTTCAATTTGACAAAAATAAGGTTCATACTACATACATTAATATTGACAGCTTTACATATTGGTCTGTTTTCTTTTATTAGGCACTTCCTAAGTTACTTGAGAGATTCTTGCCCCTCTATTTGAATATGTAGCAGGACACTCCAGGATGGGAGTTTAATATTTTCTTTTTTATTGTGTGGGTTTCCACCCACTGAGATAACACCCTATGACAAGATGAGCACATTCATATTCCTTAGTAGCATGCCCCAGCTGCATTCTTTCACACACATCCACCTATCCCTGCACCCTGCATTAGTGACCAACCCCTGCCATATTTGCCAAAAGAACATTCCTGAAGTATTTTCAGCCACATACTTCCACCTTCCCAGAGTCCACCTGTTCCTTCCTCCAGTCCTCCCCTAAGTTCCATTATAATCCAATCCGCCCCTGCAACAATGCTCACCCTCACACTCCAGCACCGTGACCCCATGCAAATCCCTATACCACCATCACTACATCCTCTGCTATAACACCTCCTTCCACTTTATCATAAATTCTGCCCAGATTAAGCATTGGCTCACCACTCTCTACTCAATTTTGGTCTCCTGGAAACATACCTTCCAGACTATTTCTGTGAGTCTGCTCAATATGCTTAGGTCATATCAGTGAAGTCATGGAATATATGTCCTTTAGTGACTGTTTTACTTCACTCAACATAACATCTTCAAGATTCATCCATGTTGTTGTGTGTCAATACTTCATTCCTTCTTACAGCTAATACTCCATTGTATGTATCTATACATTAGTCTAATCCTTTCATCTTTTGAGGGACACTTGGGTTGCTTCCAACTTTTGGCAATAGTGAATAATGCCATTATGAATATTGCCATCCCCTGCTTTCAATTCTTCTAGGTATATATCTAGCAGTGGGATTGATGGATCATATTGCATTTCTATAGTTAGATTCCTGAGAAACTGCCTAACTGTCCTTCACAATGCCTGCACTATTCTACATTCCCACCAGCAGCAGATGAGTGTTCCCATTCCTCCTCATCCTCTCCAACACTTGCAGTTTTCTGGTTTGTTTGTTTGTTTATAGCAGCCAGTCTAATAGGTGTAAGCTTATATCTCATTGTAGTTTTGATTTGCATTTTCCTAATAGCTAGTGATGTTGAGCATCTTATCATGTGATTTTTAGCCATTTGTATTTCCTCTTTGTTAAAGTGTCTATTCAAATCTCTTGACCATTTTTTAAATGGGATGTTTGTCTTTTTGTTTTCAAGATGTAGGATTTCATTATATATGTGGATATTAGACCCTTATCAGATAAGTGGTTCCCAAATGTTTTCTCCCATTGAGAAGGCTTCCTTTTCACTTTCTTTTTCTAAATATATATATATATATAAAGACACTTAGATTACATAAATGTTATATAAAAAATATAGGGGATTCTCATATGTCCTGCTCCCCATACCTCCAACATTTTCCCACATTGACATCTTCCTTCCTTAGTGTGGTGCATTCACTGCAATTGATGAACACATTTTGGAGCATTGCCACTAAGCATAGATTATAGTTTACATTGTAGTTCACTCTCTCTCCCCCACAATTCTGTAGGTTGTCAAGTTATATAATGGCCTTTATCTGTCATTGCAATGTCATTCAGGATAATTCCCATGTCCCAAAAATGTCCCTGTATTATACCTGTTTTTCCTTTTCCTTGCCCCCAGAAACCCCAGTGGCCACTGCCTCCATCTCATTGAGTAGGCTTCCTTTTCACTTTCTTGACAAACTCATTTGAAACTCAAAATTTTTAATTTTGAGGTGTTTCCATTTTTCTTTTACTGCTTGGTTTTGACTGTAACGTTTATGAAACCATTTCCTACTACAAGATCTTGTAGATGCTTCCCTACATTAACTTCTAGGAGATATATGCACTTGGCTCGTATAGTTAGGCCTTTGATCCAACTTGAAATAATTTTTTATAGGGCATGAGATGGTTACCTCTCTCATTATTTTGGATATGGATATCCAGTTCTCCCAGCAATACTTGTTGAAGAGGCTATTCTATCCTAGTTGAGTGGGCTTGGTGTCCTTGTCAGATATCAGTTGGACATACATGTATGTGTCTACATCAGAACTCTCAATTCAGTTCCATTCATCAGCATGTCTATCCTTGTGCCAATACCATGCAGTTTTGACCACTGTAGGTTTGTATTATGCTTTAAAGTCATGTAGCATGAACCCTCCGTTTATTTTTTTTTTTTCAATATGTTTTTGGCTTTTTGGGGCTGTTGCCTTTCCAAATAAATTTCATCCTTGGCTTTTCTATGTCTATAGAAAATGCTGTTGTAATTTTTGGGAGGGATTGTGTTAAATCTATATATCAATTTGGGTAAGATATACACCTTAAAGATATTTAGTCTTCCAATCCATGAACATGGAAAATGCTTCCATTTATTTAGGTTTCCTTTGATTTCTTTAAAAATGTTGTGTACGGGAAACGGATGTGGCTCAAGAGGTTTGGCGTCCGTCTACCATATGGAGAGACCGGGGTTCGATCCCCGGTACCTCCTGGTAAAAAAAAAAAAAAAAAAAAAAATGTTGTGTTGTTTTCTGTGTACAGGTAGTTTACATCCTTAGATAAGTTTATTCCTAGATATATGATTATATTATTTTCTATTATAAAAGGAATTCTTTCTTTATATCCTCCTCAAACTGATCATTATTAGTGTACAGAAATGTTACTCATTTTTGCATGTTCATCTTATGCCCTGCCACTTTACTGAACTCTTTTATCAGCTCTATAAGCTTTGTTGGAGATTTTTGGGGGCTTTCTACTTATAAGTTCGTGTCATCTGCAAACAGGAAAAGATTTACTTCTTCCTTTCCAATTTGGTTTCCTTTCATTTCTTTTTCTTTAGGCTCTACTTCCCTTATGAACATTTTCTAAATGAAACTATTTTTAGAAACAAAAATATTTGACAATTAGTTTAGTTGAAGGTCATCAACTATAGATCATAGTAGATGTTTTGTTCTGTTTCACATTTATACTTTTTGTTGAAGATGAAACTTTGGCCTGTACCTGACTGCTTGTGCTTTTGCAAAAGCATCAGAGTAAAACAATTTAACTGACAAGGAAATTTGGCTGTTTCTATGACATATGATATCTTTAAAATAACTAAAATCATGACTAACAATACCATACTGTTGTCTTATATCATGAAGATCATTATCATGTCATAACATGGACAGTAAGAGCATTGTTAAGTCTTTAGGAATTTTATATAAACTTTATTTATATGAATATTTTACCCATACAAATGTAACCAAAAGAAGGGTAAAATTTAAAATATTTTTTATAACACTTCCTAAACACCTCCCGTGTAAATTGTAACATATTAAATAAACTTTAATTTTAAAACCTCACTTTTTACAAGGTGCAAGAAAAATTATTTGCAACAGTTTGAAATAAAAATATTCTTCAGGGTTTTATATTGAGAAAGCAAAATATCAAAAGTTGTCAGGATTGTACATTATGTTAAAGACGAAAATGGGTTATTGTGAAACAATATTTGCTTTTTTATTTAACTAAAGTGAAGAAAGACTTAGTTTTCTCAAAGTGAGATTTCTTTTTCTTAAACACCAAGGACATGATAAATTTAATATAAAGTAAAGAGTTTATTTTGATAAAACACAGACTTTTTGCCTTTTACACTGATTGTTCAGGAAAAAACTCTTTATAACCTCTTACAAAAACAGACCAATAGGGGAGTGCATGTAGCTCAAATAGATGAGCACTGCTTCCAATGTATAAGGTCCCAGGTTTGATCCTTGGTGCCGCCTAAAAAAAAACATAAAAATACACAAACAAATGGAAAAACAAGCTCAGGGGAGCTGATGTAGCTCAGTGGTTGATTGCCAGCTTCCCACATACAAGGTCCGAAGTTCTATCCCTAATCCCAGTATCTAAAAAAAAAAAGCTAAAAAATTGTCACTTTCTTAGAGAGAAAACCAAGTGTGGCAGTTGATATAGTTATGAGTTCCAAAAATAGATATGGATTATGCTTGTAAACTGGTCTGTTCCTCTGGGCATTATTAAGTTATGATAATGGCTTTGATTGGGCCACATCAGTAGAATGTTCACTCCCCGCCCTTTGGTGTGCAGGGACTCAGAAATAAAATTACATGGCAGAGCAGAGGAGTTAGTTGGAGTTTTGATGTTGGACTTCTGATGTGGAGTTTTAATGCTGGAGCCCGGGGAGGAGCTTGGTCATGAGGAAGGAGAGAAGGCCCCAGGAAAAGAGATGAGCCATTCACCTGACAGTTCACAGCTGGACTTGTGGAGAGAGGCAAAGCCTAGATAGCCTCGTAGTCTACAGCTGACCTTGTGGAGGAAACGGAGGAGCTGAGCCCAGAGAGAAATGGAGCCCCAGTAAGAGAGGAACCCAAGAAGCCTGAACCCTGGCAAACCCTGGCAGCTGTCTTGCTCCAATACGTGGCAACAGACTTTGGTGAGGGAAGAAACTTATACTTTATAGACAGGTAACTGTGAGCTTCTACCTCAAATAAATAGCCTTTATAAAAACCAATAAACTTATGGTATTTTGTATGAGCACCCCTTTGGCTAACTAATATACTGTTTCAGTTTTGCATCAGTATATTATTTGATTCTAAAGTTTGTAAAATTTTTATAGATAGACCCATTGAATCTTTCCCAAATTTGACCATAGTTTCATTTTCCATGAACCTTCTGTAAGTTCCTATATCTATACAGATTTTGTTGAACATTTTCTTCTTTCTCATTCTGTAACAATCAGTCATTTTGTTTTAAGAAACACTACTCTTTTTTTACTTAATAAAAATACATCCTGTATACCTTACATACTTAAGTTACCAAAATGATTTTGGAAACTGTCTTCAAGTAAACATCTTACAATGTACAATTACCATCAAAATCAAACCTGTCAGAATAACATTAAATATTTAAAACACGTTAGTTACTTTGAAACATTAATATACAATCATTTAGCAAGGATGAATAGGATTATACTGCTCCTCCCAAAATATATTGCATATAATTTTATGTGAATTTTGAAATCTATGAGGATACTTTGTCTCTACTGTTTTGTGCAATCCTTGGAATTAGTTATATATACAAATTTAATTCATTTGAAGCTAGAAGAGAAATTTTCTCTTAAATGACTTACTTGTATTTACTTAAAATGCAGTGTATTGAAAGGCACTTCTTTCATAGAGGAAAAAGTGTATGAGTGGTGTGCTGTTATTTTTTGGATTGTCCAGGTTGTTTACAGTAATCACAAGTACAAGTGCCCTGAACCCAGGTGCCTAGAGGGTTTGCTGTCATTTATTTAGCTGCTGTAATAGTTTGTGAGGATTTTTTTCTCAGGTTTTTTCTTTTAAAATAACTTTGTCTATCCAGAATTCTACTGACTTTCACCAGCAGTTCTGTAAATTCATTGGCAAAATTCTGAGTAATCAGGGTTATAAATCTGAGTAAGACTGAAATATTTGCAAGACCCACTGGGTATTCAGTAAGATTTAGGGAATCTTATTATGACATAAGAAGAGTTACACTATGTCAGGACATAGGAGGAGAAGAAAGGAGGACTTTTAAGGGCACTAGAAGCCCAATTTCCCCAATTTCTAGGACTCCAGGAGTTTGTTTTGTTTTCTTTTGTTTTGTCTTTGGAGCTTTAATTTTTTTCTAAAATTGAATATGGTGATGAAATTACAGCTCTGTAATTATACTGAGAGCCATTGATTGCAAACCTTGGATGGATTGTATGGTCTGTGAATAAAATTGATTTGAAGGAAAAAAGCAAGAAATGATATCCATCCAACATATCTGCAGGAAGGATTCATCTACCATCCTGTCAAAGATAGGCCACAGGTATATAAACGTTGGTCATCCAAAATCAGACCTGAGATAGATTAAGTTAGGAGTTCAATACAATCACCTGTGTATAATTAAAATTGAGGTTAGTACTGCCCCAGCAAAAAGTCTTGGGAAAATTTCAATTTGGGGTAAAAATTAAACTGAGATCAAAACCATACCCTGAGGAGAGGGGGGCAAGATGGCGTTGGTGTAGGAGGGCGCACACTGCAAGCTCCCAGA
>JAKSZT010005175.1:62748-93472 GCA_026826555.1 Tolypeutes matacus
ACAAGGCTACATTGTGTAGAGGTGTGATTCCAGCTCCTCACACACAGCAACAAACCTTGGGGTATGATAACTTGAAATTGGAACTCATCCACCATTTGTGTTCTTAGAGGGAGAGTTTGTCCCTACTCTTACCTTGAGACTGAGCTCCTATTAGGGTTGCAGTAGCATACAAGTTGAGTGGCAGGGTAGGACAGAAAGAAGCTGGGCCTCAGATACTCTTCTGAAGGGAAACGGGCTTCCTCTGACTTTTGGCAGGCACCTATCCCCGGAGGTGGCTCATGAGTGAAGCATGACGGGGATGGCGACTTTGAATGGAGAAAGAACTATATTTGGGTAGTGTGGCTGGAAAGGCACAGCACATTTGTCTTTCATGAAGCTGTGCTTCCAGAGCAGGCACAAAAAGCACTGTTCTCACTCAGATTATGTGTTTACTGGTGTGGTGGATATATTGATGAGCATAAAAGCCTTCTCTGAGGCACCCCTACATTGTGACTAAGAGTCTGAAAATAGTCCTGTGACCACCTTCCTGATTGGAGGGAAAACATTTCATCTCAGGAAATATTGGAGCACATGATATGCAGGGAGTGGACACTCTTTGAACTTTAATCAGTCCCAGATTCCCACCAAATCTCATGGAGACTATTGGCTGATATCAGAAGCTACCAGGATGCAGGCTGGATTTAACTCATCGAGGATTCCAGCAAGATTGGTGGGTAATTGGTAGGTAGGATGCCCTGATCTAAGGAATAAATTGAAAAGAAAGGGGATTCCTCCATGTGCAGGTTGAGATGCCTGGGATGTGAAGTACACACCAAACACTTTTTCTCTTCTTCCCCTATACAAGCTTTCATACTGGCATTGCATAGACACTGGCTCACACTAGTGAATTAAGCATTGGGGTATCCTTCCCAAATCCATTGTTCCAACCAAGGGATGTGTGTTGGGGTTGGGCAGAAAACAGGAGCTTGGAAATTTGCCCAAGGATTTCAATGGAGCAAAGAAATGGCAGGGAAGGAATTCTATCCTCTTGTTACCATATGGGTTGTTGAACCAGCATCACCACCTGGAGAAGGAACAGGGGCAGCCAGACTGTGCCAGAGTATAAAGTGGAGAATGGGCTGGAAGAGGAGGAAGGGCAGTTCTATTTTACAATGGTCTTGGACCTAGAATCTTTACTCAGAGACCTTGGGCCTCTCTTTTCAATTATCTGTGTGTCTCTCACTCTGTCACTCATCTTCTCATTTTCCCTTGCCTCTGTTCAGGCCTACATTGAGCCTATTATGTGAATCATTTCTTTTTAACCAGGCAACACCTCTGAATGAAACATAAGTAAACAAAGACCATTTCAGAATGAGGAATGCCAAGAGTGGACATTACTTGGGATTGGAAATAGTAGTCAAGATCACATGAGCATTTGGCTCATCAGGAACACCCTTTCCAACCTACATTGTGCAAAGCCAAAACATCAAAGCAAAGTTCTCAGAGGATATATCATCTAATCTTGTCACACAAACCTCAAATACACCAGGGTAAATGGTTTTTCAGTCCCTGAGTAACAAATAAAAAGTAAACTGAAGGAACAACGAAAAACAGAGTCCTGACTCCTAAACATGATAATTTAAAATTTAACAAAGAGATGCATGAAGTCATGAAACCACTTAATTTACAATTTTTCAACAATTTAACTACAAATATTCTATGCCATTTAAACATCTAAGTCTTAACTTCACTAATAGTCTTTTTTTTTAGGCAAGTAAAAAGAATTTATTGGAAAATGGGGTAAAGAACAGAGTTTGCTGAGAAATGGGAGAGAAAGAGAAATACACACCAAATTTGGTGTGGGCTTCTCTAGGCAGAGAGAGCCAGATCTGCCTTGTGTGGTTACCTTTTAAACTGTTATTCATTCCTCCCCTTGCTAAAGCTAAGGTGAGGGACCCCACCCGTTATTGGTTACCCCACCAATGGTGGGGGCCAGTGGTGAGGTCTGTTTGGAATATCCAGGGTAATTGTTGCTCCACTTGGTATGACCCACACATAACCAGCATGCTGGCACCACTGACCCTAGAAAGAAGCTAGGAAGGTAGGCTCCAGTATTTTACTGGCCTCATGCATATCATGCTTTGGCACTATGAAACAGAGCCAGTCTGGAGACAATATCCATTGTACATTTGGTCATATCAAACCATCCCTGGCAGCTACAGGTGTCCAAAACTGCCACATACCCTCCATCCACTTCAGAAGCATAACCAGAGATATTGTAGATACTTTTATTGTTTTAGGGGTCAGTGATTGACTTAGCCAATAAATCAAATTGAGAGGCAAAATGCAGTGTATTGAAGGCCTGGTTTGAGTGTACAACAGAGTTTGATGATACTGAAGTCTATCTCTTTTAATTATTATACACTTTTTAAACACTTTCAATGCAGTTTATATCAAATGAACTTAACTTTTTAGTACTTTGCTCTTTTACTTTTATACCATTACCATGATAAAACTAACAGGTATTTTATTTTAGCAGCACAGGAAAAATTGCTTTCTCAATTATTTTTTGAAAACCATATTCCCAATGAAATTAGATTACCTTTACTTACCACTACTTTAACATGCAGATTGATGTGGCCTATAATAGGTTTCCCTCTTATGAAGTTATTTTTGTTATTAATATCAATTAGGTTTCTAATAAATAGCTTTCTGGAATTAGCCATTTAAATGCTTTAATTAAGACGATGCTTTTACAAACCACTTATAGTTAACCATAACCACATAGACTAGTATATTAGTCAGCCAAAGGGGTGCTGATGCAAAGTACCAGAACTCTGTTGGGCTTTAAAAAAGGTACTTATTTGGGGTAGAAGCTCAGAGTCACAAGGCCCTAAAGTGTCCATCTCAAGGTACTATAAGAGGTACTTTCTCACCGCAAGGCATTGGCCACGTGTTGGAGCAAGATGGCTGGGTTCAGTCTTCCTCCTTCTTCTTAAGGCTCCATGGTCCCAGCTTCTTCCTTTCTCAGTTGTAGGTTAACATAAGGCTTGTCTCTCTCCCCAGGGCTCATTTCTCCCTGGGCTCAGCTGCTCTGCTCTCTCTATAAGCCTAGCTGTGAACTATCAGTCAAATGGCTCATCTCTCTTCCTGGGGCCTCCGCCTTGTCTAATGGAACATTGTTTCTTTCCTCACATATCTGCTTCTCTGCGTATTTACTTCCTGGACCTCCAGCATCAAAACTCAAATTCTCTCCTCTGCCTTGTCATTTTCTCTATGAGTCCCTGCCCACCAAGGGGGTAGGGACTCAACATCCTACTAATATGGCCAAATCAAAATCCCAATCTTAATTTAATCAAGTAGAAGTGAAACCTTTGAACCTAATACAATCTAATATGCCCATAGGAACAGACCAGTTTACAAACATAATCCAATATCTATTTTTGGAATTCATAAGCAATGTCAAACTGCTACAACTGGTTACCTTACATTAAAATAAGCTTATTAAATTCAATTAGCAAGCAATGAAATTTACTTTTTCCATTTATGAGAGGGCAGATATACATTTCCTTCTTTAGCTTAATTTCATTAAACACAAACTTAAAACTTCATCATTTCAAGATTTAATTCATATAATGTTAATTTATTTACTTGGTATCCTATAAACATAGAGAGATAACACCCAAGCTAAATAAATTGAAACCATTATAGTTTATGCAAGGAATGTTCTTTTCCTTCCTTTACAAGAGGCTAAAACCTCTCTTTAAAATAAAACATACAGTAATTGAATGCTGTGGGGGAAAGGGATCAAAGATTTGAAAAAATTGATGTCATTCAGTTAAGATCAATACATCTAACTGTATTTAAATTTTACATCAATTTTAAACAAACAATAAGAGACAAAGAGAGAAGACTACTCATGAAAGTAATGGAGATAAGAACATTTTATTTTCAGTATCTTTCCCCCACTGACCACCTCACTGATGAGCAGACGGGCTGTCAGTTGCTTGTGGATTCCAGGCAGAATATTGGGGTGTTCTCTGGGGTTAGTTGTGGATACAGGGTTACTGGACAGTGTCCTGTGGTGGCCTCTGTGTCATGGAGGGCCTGTAGTGCTCTGTGGAGCTTGCCATTGGTACAATCCTGCAGAAGCTTTGAGAAGTGGTGATGCAGCGCAGTGACAGTAGTCCATACCTCCCATTCCACAGCCTATGTGCTCAGGCACGTTTCAGTCTTTCTTCAGCATTTTGATGGGTCTCCTATTGTTCAGACTTGAGCAGTCTGTTAGAAGCTGACTTTATAAAAAATGTGAAGAGCAGCTTGCAGGCACACTAGCTACCTTGATTGACAAGAAAAAGTCAACTTCTTGATGAGATGAGTGCTGCTCATAAGAGGTATGTAGAGACTAAGTCATCTTCAGGGGATGCTAGGCTAGAGAAAGCATCTTTAGTAATGTGCAGCCTTATTGACACCTAGGAAAGGCTAATGGAACAACAGCAATGTGGATGGATGATTTAACTTCAGTGGTCCTAGAACTAAAGGAAGAGAGATCCAGATGTTCCAAACAAGAAGATGAGATAAAGAAGATGCTAAAAGCATTGGAGTCCCAAGAAGAGGTCATGAGAACCAGCACAGCCCCAGGCACTTTTCCAATTTGTTTGTTTGGAAATTTCTACTCCCTAAATAGTCACTCCTCCAGGAGTGGGTCTGTCTTCGTGCAACACTGAACTTCTGCTCCACTCAGGCCTGCAGAGCCAACAGGTTGGAATGACCCTTTCCAATTCCATCTGAGAGTTTTTGAGGCCAGTGGATCAAGAGAACCCCCTCCATATGCTGGAGTTTCTCTACCTTCACCTCCTGGACACAAGTGATTTCCTCCATGGTCAGTTTCTCCTTCAGTCACACAGAGTTTGGACTTGAAGAACACACTAGAAATATGGGATTTCTCTTTACAGAAACTCAACATGTAAGAAACTATTACTGATTAAATTGTTCATATACTTAAGAGACTTATGTGCATGTTTGTATCTGTTCATTTATTTCTTTATTAATCTGTTCATTTATTTATATTATAATTTTATGCTGCTCTTATAAGCATAAGCTTTCTTTTCTTGTTCTCATCTGCATAATATCCATTACATACATAATTATAAGTTGAACATATATGCAGTTCAGTCATAGGTTTTTAGACAAATGCAATATAAACTTGCAAGAGTATATTCCCAGGAAACCCAAGTAATAAGTAAATGTAAATTTTACTTCAGTTTTTAATAGTTGTAAAATAAAAATCAAAGGAGAATTTTCATCTTTCTTGGGAAGAAGGGAAACAGTATAGTTACAAAGAATTTTAAATAATTCAGTGGTATATTTGAAAAGAATAAAGAATTGAAATTGAAAAGTGACATATTCACATAGAGATGTTTTTATTCCCATTCAAGAATGCCTAAGTATGAGTTCTCTAAGAAGGAAGAAATTCCTCTTGGACAATATCAGAAAATCTACACTCCCAATCCCTCACCCATGTTTCCCTCCCGTTTTCCATTTAAATGACACACCTCAAAGGAAAGCTGAGGGAGCAGCACAGAGCTCCTTTCCCAGGGAAACAGCTGGCACCCCTCAGATAATAATTCTAGTCATGTATAATGATGCTATGGGAGACAGTGAGCAAAAACTGGAGGTTTCTAATAATTACCAAGGAAAACAGCAAGTGACACTGTGCATTTTAGGGATCCACATGACATAAATACACCAAAAAAGCACCATGACTGCTCCCTGAAATAGATAAAGAAAACTGGGCTTGGTTTTGGGGATATATCAGTGATGATAAGAAAGTCCTTGTCACTGTAGAGCTGATAATCTAGGAGAGAAAGGAAGATTTGAAAAGAAATTAAAAAGAATACATGGCATGTCAGGATATGTGAAGGATGATGGAGAAGAATAAGTAGGGAAGGAAGGGAGTGCCGATTTGGGGAGAAGGGGGGAACTCATGGAAGTAGACATCAGGCAAGCTCTACCTGAGGAGAGGGTATCTGAGCAATGAGGGTTGAAGGATGATGGGCCAGAGCAGGTGATAGCACTCAGTAGGGGTAATGAGCATGAGGGTTGGGAGGACCTGTCAGGGTCCAGAGTGGCTGGAACACAGTGAGTCACATGCAGGGTCAGAGGGCTAAAGGCTGACATGGGTCAGATAGACTGAGGACACTCATTGTGGTAGAGAAAAGAATTTTAATTCAAAATCAGAGTGACTGCAATGTAGAGGAAAAGGTAAAACAGAAAGTTTGGTTTGGGACTCTGATCATAACATTACACTGAGCATGGTGAGGGGGAGACCCAGGAGGCCACCATGTAGATGGAGACACAGTGACAAGATGAGATCCAGGACATGAGTCTTGTTGATGACTGCAGGTGCAAGAGAAAATAGAAGATAGGAGGTAACACTGAGAGTTTGACCTGAGCATCTGCATGAAGGATGGCATCCTCCACAAAACAGGGGTGCCTGGCAGAGGAATATATTTGCTGGGATACTAGATGAGGTTATTTGTGAGGAGGGAGATTTCATAGTCCCCTTAGTCATCACATTGCCAGTAACAAGTGCTCAGTTTGATAGAAGCAAATTGGACACAGAGAGGTGATCACATGTGCAGGTTTAAATATAATGGATCATCACTGAGACCTGCGTTTAACAAAAAAGTTCCAAGGAATAGGAAAATCCTAATGGGTAAAATAGTGGGTCTGCTGATGGCCAGATCCCTGCTTAGCATTGCCCATCATCAACAGGAGAAGCTTCCTCACCAGTGGTCTGCCCAAGCCTGTTATCCCATGTAATGGCTTGGGTTTTGCAGAATCGCTCCCCCATCACTTTTCCTACCATGGGCAAAAACAGTTCAGATAGTCATGAAACCCTGAAGAGATCTGAGGAATTGGCCCGAATCATCCCACATTTTCATGGTATAGGAAGGAAGGGCTGTTCTTGCCCTTTGGCTAATAAAAGGTCATTCCAACCAAGATATTACCTGGGATACTATCTCTGCCTGGATTTGTGCTTTTATCTCTGGAGATCTGACTCCAGGAGCCATGTGCTCCTCACTTTTGAGGTAACCAGCCATGTCCTCATGCTTCTGAAAGGCATTCCCAGAATTTTTACCCTATTTTGCACTGAATACCTTCTTCTTCCACCCCAGTCTCCAAGCCTGGGGTTCAAAAGACTTAAGTCAGAATTTCCCAACCCATCCAATCTGAACGTATTCCTAGAGTCTGCCTGGAATTTAGCCTGTGAGTGCTTAAGCAAATTTTGAGAAGAAATTCAAAGCTCGACATATTATTTACATTAAGTCATTCATCCCTTTGAAGAGAGTTCAAAGTTGTAAATGGTATTCCAGGTTCGCCACTTTTGAATGGAAGTTTCAATCCTCAGTTGCCTCCTCAGAAGTAATAGCTCAGTGGGTATATGAATCCCGTATTCACCAAGGGAGCTAGAGGACCAGGAGAGCCAGCGCTGACAGTGGCACTGAGTGTGTATTTTTTCTGAATCCCTTTGTTCTGGTGGAGCTATGTTGGCCTTAGAGATGCCATTTGTAGTATAAGTGTGTTTTTTTAGTTTTTTTGAATGCTGCTGGGAGCAATATACCAGCAGAAATGGTTGGCTTTTATTAAGGGAAGTTGTTAGGTTAAAAGCTTACATCTGAGGCTCTGAAAATGTCCAAATCAAGGCATCATCTGAGATGCTGTCTTACCAAAGGTTGGCTGCTGGTGATCATGGACTCCTGCTATATGGCAAGATACAGTGGCATCTCTGCCAATTCCAGTCTTTGCCTTCTCTTCCAGACTTACTTTCTTCCTGTGCTCAAATGTGAGCAATCAGGTATGTGGCTCATTTCTCTCCTCTCCTCTGGACCTCTCAGGGTTCTCTTTTGGTCATTGTGTTTGCTCTCCAGATTCCAGCCCCCAACCACTGGGACCTCTCTCTTTCAGCCTCTTGGGATTTCTCTGTCTCTGCAGCTTTTTTCTGTGTTTCTGCTGCTTTCATGCCTCCATTTAAAAGGACTCCAATAAGGGGATTAAGACCCACCCTGGTCTCACACCTAACTAAAGACCAGGACCTGAGTAATTTAATCAAGAGTTGCTGCCTAAATGCACAGGAATAGACATGATCTATTCTGAGATCCACAGATAGCTTCAAACTGTCACAGGTGGTTTCATGGTGCCTTTGTAAGGATCAGAAACTATGTTGTTTCTCTTGAAAGTCCTTCTGAGGTGGGTGTAGGGTCTCCTCCTTTTGCTAGTTTCAGTAGAGCCATGTCATGAATGCTAAAAGCCTGTTGGTGTGGTTGTCTGTGTAGTGGTACATGCAGCAACCAATATATACACATATACATGTACCTGTATGAATATGCAAATACATACATACACATGAACTTACATATACATGTCCTTTTATTCATACCCCTAATTCCCTTTCATATTAAAGGCAATAATATATCTTCCCAGTGTCCTCTATATTTTTTCTATTTTATCACACTCATTTTCAGTATGCATGTTTTGTTCTCCATATTACATACTACAAATCTCCTCAAATATCCAGTGTTCCTTGTCCTTATTCACACTTAGCTACTAGAGGTATACACCTGTCTAGAATCTCTGTGTGTTTAGGTGGGGTCTGTGTCTTTTACTGTATTTCTGTGGGTTGATAGAACAGTTTTTTAAAGCACTTTTATTGAGATATAGTCATACACCAAAGTCCATCCAAAGTGTGCAATCAATGAGTCTTGATATAATCAGAGTTGTGGATCCATCACCACAATCAATTTTAGGACATTTTCATTACTCTAAAAAGGAAAACCCCATAACCCACAGAGTTACCTCTCAGTCTTTCTGTCATTCCCCAGCCCTTTGTAACCACTTGTATGAGTCTGTGTCTATGGATTTATTTATATTGATATTTTAAACAAATAGACATGTTCCATTTGTAGTACATTGTGTCTGGTTTCTTTTCTATAGCAAAATGGTTTTTATTGTGGTGATTTTTTAATTAGAGAAGTTGTATGTTTATATAAAGTCAAGAAAAATACCACATTCCCATATCACCCCCTATTGTTGACACTTTGCATTGCTGTGCTACCTTTGGTGCCATGGAGGAACAATATTAAAATATTACTGCTAATGAAAGCCCATAGTTTGCATTAGTTATATTTTCCCCATATTCCACCCTATTGTTAGTGCCTGTAACAATGATGTGCATTTCTCATGTTTGTACTATGAACAGTAGTAATCATCCACTTGATGGCTCACTGAGCTATATTCATGTTTTATCCTCTGGCTTTTCTTCTAGTAACATATGAGACCCAAAAATTTCCTTTCTAACACATTTACACACATAATTCACTGCTGTCAGTTACACTGACAAGAATACACTACCATCACCTCTATCCTTTTCCAAACATCCATAATCAACATAATGAAAAACTCTGCACAAATTAAGTATCTGTTCCCCATTTTTATACTCCTTCCGTCTCTGGGTAACCAATATTGTAGATTATAACCCTATGAGTTAGCTTTTTATAATTCATTGGTATTAGTGAAATCATAATATACTTGTTTTTTTGTGTGTGAAGTATTTCACAAAACTCCATGATGTGACATGAATAAGGTCTACCTTCTTTCTTACTTCCAAATTGTGTTCATTTTTATGTCTATATCACATTTGCTTATCCATTCATTGGTTGATGGACACTTGTCTCCATCTTTTGGTAATTGTGAATAAAGCCAGTATGACCATCTGTGAGTAAATGTCTGTTCATGTCCCATCTTTCAGTTCATCTGAGTATGTAACTAGTAGCGTGATTGCCGGATCATATAACAATTCTGTGCTTAGTTTCCTAGGAAATGCTAAACTCTCTTCCATAGTGGCTACCCCACTTTACATTGCCAACAGCAGTAAGTGACTGTTCCTCTTTCTCAACATCTGTTCCAACAATTGGTGTTTTCTGGGGTTTTTGTTTGTTTGTTTGTTTGTATAGTGGCCATTCTAGTAGGTGTGTTATGATATCTCATTGTGGTTTTGATTTTTTTTTCCCTAGTAGCTAGTTGTGGAGATCATCTTTTCATGTGCTTTTAAGCCTTTTGCATTTGCTCTTTGGGAAAATGTCTTTCAAGTCTTTTGCCCATTTTTCCATTGTGTTTGTCTTTTTATTCTTGAGTTATAGGATTGTTTTATATGTTTTGGAGAGTAAAACCTTATTAGGTATGTGGTTTCCAAGTATTTTCTTCCTTTGTGTAGGTTGTTTTCTTGACCAGTCTTTTCAAGCACAAATGATTTGATTGTGAGGAGGTTCCATTTATCTCTTTGTTTCTTTCATTGAATGTGCTTTGAGTGTAAATAGGGAGCTTTTGCCTAGCCCAAGGTCTGAAGATGCTTCTCTACATATTCTCCTATGTGTTTTATGGTCCTGGCACTTATCTTTAGGTCTTTGGTTATTTTCAGTTAATTTTTGTTTAAGGTATGAGGTAGGGATAAGATCTGAAAGGGTGAAAAGGCAGCTGGCTTAAAGCCATTTGGATGTCACAGGTCTGATAAGGTTTAATATCTATAATTTATAAATGGATTCTGCAATGCAACACTAAAACAACAAATGACCCAAATAAAAATGGGCAAAAGACTTTATTGAACAAATGATCAAAGTTTCCACACACATGTACAGTTTTGATAATAGGGAAGCAGTGTTTATATCGGTGGTTATATTGGAATTCTATCTCCTGCATGATTTTTCCATCAACCTTACAACTTCTCTAATTAAAATGATGTATCATCCTATCAATGGATAACAGATTATGTTAAATTTAAATCTTATAAGACAATGAAAACTGTTGTCTTTTCATAAGTAAGTAATAAAAGAACATGAAAACAATGCATATCTTCTAAATAAATAGACAAGACAAAATTGAATAAAAAGTATGAGTGCTAAAGAAGTCATTCAGGAGAAAACCAACAGTGTTGAACAGTGAGGATAAATAAAAACTGCATGAAAATAAAGAAAATTAAATTTAAACTTGAACACTAATTATATTCATATTAATGTTCCACCTAATCAAAATTTTCAAAGGCAATTAATAAAAACCCAGTGTGTTTTATTTTAAAGCCCATTTAAGGAATTGTAGGTAAAGATCAAATGGTTGAAAGTCACCTGGCGAGGAGACAACGATGGGCGAGGAGACAACGATGGGCAACGGCCATCCCAGGGAATGGAGAGGGCCTGCATCTGCAAGCAGGATCATCCCACCCACCATATCCATGGGATATAAGCCCTGTCTCACTTGGAGGTGGCGTGGACAACACCATCCCAGTCCCCTCAGGATTGGGGGAAGAGCTATGGACTAGAGTGGACTTGATGGTATTCTGTTGTACACATATGGTGATTCTAGCAATGGAAGAAATTATAACAGTGAGGTGGAGCCAGTGGCCACTGGACACTTTCGGGGCAGGGAGTGGATGTGCAGTTGAAATACAGGGCCTTTTTCGGGACTTGGAGGTTGTCCTGAGTGCCGTTGTGGCAACGGATGTAGGCCATTTTAAATCAGCACACACCATTCAGAACTGTGTGGGAAAGAGTGTGGTCTATGATGTGAACTGTGGTCTATGGTTGATGGCAAGGCCCCAGGATGTGTAAGTCCATTGAGGATGATGGGCCACACTTGTGGGAAATGTTTGTGTGGGATGTGGTGGGAGGTGTGGGAGGTGGAGAACATGGGAATCCCGGTAGGTTCCATGTAATATTTTAGGTAATCTAAGCACCTCTTAAAAAAAAAAAATATATATATATATATATATATATATAAATAACATTTTTGTAAGCAAATGCACATATATGCATATATATTTATATATCATTTTACAAATATTGGTAAGTATTGTGAAAATTTTGATTTTTACCCACTATAAAAAATTAAATAAATTAAAAAAAAAAAAAAATCAAGTGGTTAAGTGCCTGCTTCCCATGTACAAGGTCCTGGGTACAATCCCAGATACCTCCTACAAAAAAATTTTTCCAAGTAAAACAGCAAGTTTGCCAGTAAAATATGGATTTTATATAATCACAGAAAAACACAAATATCAGCAAATTTTGTTTCAATATGACAACAGCAAATACAGCAAACATTAATGAAAAAGTGCCAGAAATGTGGTACATTTCATAATGTTAAATGTCTAAATTGCCAGAAAAACATAGCAATTTAAACCTACTTGATGGCTTTTGCAAATTGACAGTATTACAACATGTAAGAGTGAAACCCAAATGCTGATAGGAGATTTTGGAACTACTCTCAGCAAGTGATGGAATAGGAAGAAAAATTATCAACAATGATACTGACTACTTCATTATCATGAATAAAGTTTTCTTAATGCATACTTTTGCTTAAGGCATATATATAAAACACTTCAAACAAAAAAATACACTTCTTTTTCATAAATTAAGAAATTGTAGGGCTGAGGCAGGAGGAGGAGGATATTAGTAGATCACCATGGTCATCCTCTCAGTGATGAAGTTGGCTCTAACCAGGGAAGAAGGGAGGAGGCAAAGGAGAACGGGTGTGTGTGATGGATGTGATGTGGAAAGAGAGAAGTCAAGAAGGGCCACAAAGCTTTAGCCTGAACACCTACCAGGATGGAGCCAGTGTACATGGAAAAGTGAGAGACTAAGGAGGAGCAGGTTTGGGAAGGAATCTAGAGTTCCGTGTTGGCACAGTGGACACAGAAGTGGGACGTCCTGGACACAGCTCTGTGTAAATCTGGACTGTGTCGAAAAGTTTGTGAAATATAGTTAGTACTCCTGCCAGTATACATGGTACTTGAAGCCAAGAGTGATCACATGATCAGTAAGTGAATCAATTTCTGAGGAAGAAATGAGGTCAGAGTTGAAGCACTGGGGAAAACTAATGCTGAGAGATTTCTGAAAAAAAAAAAAAAAAAAAAAAAACAGGAACCAGCAGAGGAGACTGAGATGGAAAGGCTAGAGTGCCCAGATGATAGAAAAAGGAGAATGTGGTGAACCAGAAGTAAGTGACAGGAGCACTTCAAGAAGTACAGAGGAACCAAATGTCCCAAATGCAGCTGATACGATGCAGCAATTAGTGGGATGTGAAGGATCTTTTGGGATTAAGCTTTCCTTTTCTATCACCCAAGAGAAAGGAAAACGTCCTTATATGAAGGACATGTACTTGGATACTCATAATATCTTTGGGTCATAATACTCCAAACTTGAAGGACCCGAATATCCACCAGGAGGAACGTGAATAAATATTTTGTAATACAGCCATTCAATGTCAGAGGACTCAATGATAAAAAAACGAGGGAACTGCTGTTCCACCAAAAAACAAAAATGAATCTCAAAACAATATTTTGAGCAAATGATGCAGGCACCAAAATGTAAATTCCAATTTATTTCATTTTTATGAATTTCAAGATGTGGCAAAGCGAATGTATTAGGATAGAAAATCAGAACGAGGGTGAATATGTTGGGAGGTGGTTTTTGATTGAAGCATTCAGGAATGATTTTCCAGATTATTGGAAATGATTCGTATCTTGTTAGGGTGATTGGATACTGTAGGGGAAGGGGATGAAAGGTTTGAAAACACTGATGTCATTCAGTTAAGATGAATACATTTGCCTGTTTTAAAATTTTCCATCAATTTGAAACACACAATAAGAGAGAAAGACAGAAGACTGCTCATGCAAGTGTAATGGATATAAGCATGGTTTATTTTCATTATCTTTCCCCTGCTGACCACCTCATTGATGAGCAGCTGGGCTGTCAGTTGCTTGTGGATTCCAGGCAGAATGTTAGGGAGTTCTCTGGGGTTTGTTGTGGATACAGGGTTACTGGGCAGAGTCCTGTGGTGGCATCAGCGCCATGGAGGGCCTGTAGCGCTCTGTTCAGCTTGTCTTTTGGATCATCCTGGGGACTCTTTGAGAGGTGGTGATGGAGGGCAATGACACTAGTCCATACCTCCCATTTCACAGCCTCCAGTGGGACTCAAGGGTGTTTCAATCTTTCTTCAGCATTTTGGTGGGTCTCCTATTGTTCAGACTTGAGCAGTCTGTTAGAAGTCGACTTTATAGAAAACATGAAAAGCAGCTTGCAGACACACTAGCTACCCTGATTGACAAGAAATGTCAACTTCTTGATGAGATGAGTGCTGCTCACAAGAGCTGTGTAGAGACTAAGTCATCTTTAGGGGATGCTAGGCTAGAGAAAGCATCTTTAGTAATGTGCAGCCTTATTGACACCTAGGAAAGGCTAATGGAACAACAGCAATGTGGATGGAGGATTTAACTTCAGTGGTCCTAGAACTAAAGGAAGAGAGATCCAGATGTTCCAAACAAGAAGATGAGATAAAGAAGATGCTAAAAGCATTGGAGTCCCAAGAAGAGGTCATGAGAACCAGCACAGCCCCAGGCACTTTTCCAATTTGTTTGTTTGGAAATTTCTACTCCCTAAATAGTCACTCCTCCAGGAGTGGGTCTGTCTTCGTGCAACACTGAACTTCTGCTCCACTCAGGCCTGCAGAGCCAACAGGCTGGAATGACCCTCTCCAATTCCATCTGAGAGTTTTTGAGGCCAGTGGATCAAGGGAACCCCCTCCATCTGCTGGAGTTTCTCTACCTTCACCTCCTGGACACAAGTGATTTCCTCCATGGTCAGTTTCTCCTTCAGTCACACAGAGTTTGGACTTGAAGAACACACTAGAAATATGGGACTTTCTCTTTACAGAAACTCAACATGAAAGAAACTATTACTGATTAAATTGTTCATGTACTTAAGAGACTACTTAAGAGACTTATATACATGTTTATATCTGTTCATTTATTTCTTTATTAGTCTGTTCATATATTTATAATTTTATGCTGCTCTTATAAGTATAAGCTTTCTTTTCTTATTCTCATCTACGTAATATCTGTTATGTACATAATTATAAGTTGAATATATGTGCTGTTCAGTAATGAGTCTTTTAAGACAAAAGCAATATAAACTTGCCAGAGTATATTCACAAGAAATCTAAGTTATGGTAAATATAAATTTTACCTCAATATGTAATAGGTGAAAAATAAAAATAAAAGGAGAGATTAGCACTCTTGGGAGGAAGGTAAAGCAGTATACTTAGAAAGAACTTAACATAATTCAATGGTTTATTTGAAAATAATAAAGGATAAAAATTTAAAAGTTATATATTCACTTCGCAATGTTTTTATTCCCATGCAAGTGTACTAAATATGAGTTTTCTAAGCAATAAGAAACCCTCTTGGACAATATCAGTAAATCTCTACTGCACATCCCTCACTGCTCTCTCACTCCTCCTTTCTATTTAAACAACACATCTCAAAGGAATCCTGAGGGAGCAGCAAGGAGCTTCTTTCCCAGGGAAACAGGTGGTATCCATAAGATAATTTTCAGCATATATAATCATCCTGTGGTATACAGTGAACAAAATCTGGAGATTTCCAATGACTACCGAGGAAAGCTGTAAGTGACACTCAGCATTTGAGGCATCTACATGACATAAATGATCCAATAAAGCAACATGAGTTCTCTCTAAAATAGAGGAAACTGGGGTTGGTTGTGGGGACAGATCAGTGATGATAAGAAAATTCTTGTCACTGTGGAGCTGATAATCTAGGAAAGGAAGATTCTACAGGAAATTAAAGAGAATACATGGCATGTCAGGAAATGTTAAGGGTGATGGAGAAGCATAAGCTGGGAAGCTAGGGAGTGAAGTTTTCAGAGAAAAGGGGGCTTGTGGAAGTAGATGACAGGCAAGCTCTGAGGAACGGATATCTGAGAAATGAGGGGACCTGACTCAAGCACTGGAAGATGAGGGGCAATCATGAATAATGCTGCTATGAACATCAGTGTGCTGGTGTCTATCTGGGTCACTGCTCTCAGGCCTTCTGGGCATATACTTACTAGTTGTATTGCAGGGTTACGTGGCAAATCTATATTCAGCTTCTTCGGGAACTACTGAACTGTCCTCCAAAGGGGCTGTACCACTCTGCATAACTACCAACAGTGAATAAGTATTCCTATCTCTTCACATCTTCTCAAACACATGTAATTCTCTGTCTTTTTAATAGTGGCCAATCTAATAGGTGTGAAATGATATCTCATTGTAGTTTTGATTTGTAGTTCTCTAATCATTAATGATGTTGAATTTTTTTTTTTTCATGTTTTTATTGCCATTTTTATTTCTTCTTTGGGCAAATGTCTATTCAAATCTTTTGTCCATTTTTTAACGGGGTCATTTGTCCTTTTATTGTTGAGTTGTAACATCTCTTTATATATCATGGCTATTAAACCTGTATCGGACATGTGATTTCCAATTATTTACTCCCACTGAGTTGACTGCCTTTTCCCCCTTTTGACAAAGTCCTACAAGGTGCAAATGTGTTTCATTTTGAAGAGGTCCCATTTACCTATTTTTTGTTCTGTTGCTTGTGTTTTGGGTGTAAGGTTCAAGAAACCATGACCTACCACAAGGTCTTTAAGATGTTTCCCTGCATTTTTTTTCCTTATGCTTTTATGGTCCTGGCATTTCCACTTAGGTCTATTGCGGTCTTTGACCCATTTTGAGTAGATTCCTGTATAGTGAGTGAGATAGGGTCCCTCTTTCATTCTTTTGGTTATAGGTATCCAGTTCTCTCAGCACTATTTGTTGTAAAGACTGTTTTATCCTGTTAACATGGAATTGGTAGGTTTGTCCAGAACCAGTTGACCATAGAGGTGAGGGTTTATTTTTGGTCTCTCAATTCTATTCCCCTGATTGATGTGCCTCTCTTTATGCCAGTACCATGGTGTTTTGACCACTGTACCTTTGTAATATGTTTCAGGCCCGGCAGTAAAATTCCTCCCATGTTGTTTTTCTTTTTCAGAATTCTTTTGGCAATCCAGGTACAATTGCCCTTCCAAATGAATTTGGAAGGCGTCTTTTCTATTTCTGTAAGGTAGGCTGTTGGAATTTTGATTGGTGTTGCATTAAATCGGTTTTGGGTATGATTGACATCTTCATGATATTTATCTTCCAACCCATGAACACAGAATGTCTTTCTATTTGTTTAGGTCTTAATTGATTCATTTAGGAATTTTTTTGTAGTTTTCTGCATGTAGGTCCTGTGCTTCCTTGGAAAAATTGATACCTAGGTATTTGAGTCTTTTTGTTGTTATTGAAAATGGAATTTTTTCTGATTTCTTCCTCAGATTGTTTAGTACAAAAACATTACTGTTTCATGTTTTTCTTCTGTCCTTCCAATTTGTGAGCTCATTTATCAGCTGAAGTAGCTTTGCTGGAGACATTTCAGAATTTTCTAATTATAGGATCATGTCATCTGCAAATAGTAAGAGTTTTACTTCCTCATTTTCATTTTGGATGACTTTAATTTTTTTTCATGTCTACCCTCACTAGAACTTCTAATACAATGTTGAATAACAAGGGTGTCAATGGGCATCCTTGCCTTGTTCCTGATTTTAAATGGAAAGATTTCAACCTTTCCCCATTGAGTACGATGTTGGCTATGGGTTTTTCATGCATGCCTTTTATTATATTGAGGAATTTTGCTTCTATTCCTATCTTTTTAAGTGTTTTTATCAACACAAAGGATGCTGGAGTTTGTCGAATGCTTTTTCTGCATTGATTGAGATGATCATGTGGTTTTATCCTTCAATTTTTTAATGTGGTGTATTAGGTTGATTGATTTTCTTATGTTGAACTTGCCTTGCATACTAGGAGTAAATCCCACTTGGCTGTGATGTATAAGTCTTTTGATATGATGTTGGATTTGATTTGCAAATATTTTGTTGGGAATTTTTGCATCTATGCTCTTTAGAGAGATTAGCCTGTGATTTTCTTTTCTTGTAGTGTCTTTATCCGGCTTTGGTATTAGGATGATGTTGGCTTCATAAAATGTGTTGGGTAATTTTATCTCCTCTTCAATTTTTTGGAAGAGTTTAAACAGTTTTCAAGTTAATTCTTTTCAAAAGGCTTGGTAGAATTCACTTATGAATCTATCTGGTCCTGGACTTTTCTTTATTGGGAGATTTTTGGTGATGGATTCAATTTCTTTAAATGTGATTGGTTTGTTAAGTTCTTGTATTTCTTGTAGCGTCAGTGTAGGTTGTTTGTGCATTTCTAGGAATCTGTCCATTTCATCTAGGTTGTTTCTTTATTGGTAAACAGTTTCTCATAATATCCTCTTATGATCCTTTTTATTTCTGTGGGTTCAGTCGTAACTTCCCTCTTTCATTTTTGATTGTATTTATTTGCATCTTCCCTCTTTTTTTTTTGTTAATCTGCAAGGGATTTGTCAATTTTATTGTTCTTCTCAAAGAACCAGCTTTTGGTTAAGTTGATTTTCTCTATTTTTTTTTTTTTTTTTTGGCTCTCAATTTCATTTATTCCCACTCTAATCTTTAGTAAATTTCTTTCCTTCCACTTGCTTTGGGATTGGTTTGTTGTTCTTATTCTAATTTCTCCATTTAAGTTAAATTTTTTAAAAATTGTGGGTAAAAATCAAATTTTTCACAATACAAATAAATATTTGTAAAATGATATATAAATATATATGCATATATGTGCATTTGCTTACATAAATTTTTTTATATATATTTTAAAAAATGCTTAGATTACATAAATGTTACAGAAAAGTTACAGGGATTCCCATGATCTCCACCTCCCATACCTCCCATAACATCTCACATAAACATCTTTCATTAGTGTGGCACATCACCTGCAATGGATATACATATCCTGGGGCTTTGCCACTAAGCATAGACCACAGTTCGAGCTTTGCTCTTTCTTCTTTTTTAATATAGGCCTTTAGGGCTATAAATTTCCCTCTCAAGGCTGACTTCACTGTATCCCATAAGTTTGGATAAATTATGTTCTTGTTTTCATTTGTCTCAATATATGTATTGCTTTCACTTGTAATTTTTTCTTTGACCCACTGATTATTTAGGAGCGTGTTGTTTAGCCTCCACACACTTGTGAATTTACCTCTTTCCTGTCTATATTATTGATATCCAGTTTCATTCCATTATGATCTGACAAAGTACTTTGTAAAATTTCAATCTTTTTATATTTATTGAGAGCTGCATTGAGCCTTAACGTGTGGCCTATCCTGGAGAAAGAGCCATGGGCACTTGAGAGGAATGTATAACCCGCTGACATTGTATGAAATGTTCTGTATGTCTGTTAGGTCTAATTCATTTATCATATTTTTCAAGTTCTTTGTTTCCTTGTTGGTCTTCTACCTAGTTGTACTCTACAATGATGTGAGTGTTGTGTTGAAGTCTCCAACGATTATTGTAGAGATGTCTATTTCTCCCTTCAGTTTTGCCAGAGTTTGTCGTATATATTTTGGGGCACCTTGGTTAGGTGCATAGACATTCATGACTGGTATATCTTCCTGGCCTTTTATTAATATATAATGGCCTTCTGTATCTCTTACAACATTTTTCCATTTAAAGCCTGTTTTTCCGATATTAGTATAGCTATACCTGCTCTTTTTTCCTTATTATTTGGTTGGAGGATCTTTTTTCCAACCTTTCACTTTCATCTAGTTTTTATCCCTGGGTCTAAGTTGAGACTCTTGTAAGCAGCCTGTGGAAAATTCATTTTTTTAATCCCCTCTGTCCGCCTATATCTTTTGATAGGGGAGTTTAATCCATTCACATTCAGTCATGTTATTGTAAATGCATTATTTATTTTCACCATTTTAATCTTTCATTTCATATGTCATATCACATTCTCATCTGTCTTTTTACTCTTTTGGTTATCATTTCTGCTATTCTTTCATCTATACTCCCCTCCAAGCTTCTCTCTTCTGTCTTTTTCTTTCAGGCGCGAAAGCTTCCTTTAATATTTCCTGTGTAGCTGGATTCTTTTTTATGAACTCTCTTAGTTTCTGTTTGTTTGTGAATATTTTAAATTGAAGCAAAATTTTGTGGGATAAAGAATTCTCAGCTGGCAGTTTTTCCCTTTCAGTATCCTAACTGTGTCATACCACAGTCTTCTTGCCTCTATGGTTTCTGATGAGAAATCCACACTAAGTCTTACTGGGTATCCCTTGTATGTGATGGTTTGTTTCCCCATTGCTGCTTTCAGAATTTTCTCTTTATCTATGACATTTGACATTTTCAGTACTATGTGTCTTGGAGTAGGTCTATTTGGATTTATTCTGGTTGTGATATGGTATACTTAGTGGACATGTAAGGTCATTTCTTTCATGAGAGTTGGTAAATTCTCAGCTGTTATTTCCTCAAATACTCTTTCTGCCCCTTTTCCCCTTCTCTTTCTGGGACTCCTATGACATGTATGTTGTTATACTTCATGTTGTCATTCAACTCCCTGAGCCCCTGCTCAAGTTTTTCCATTCTTTTCTCTCTCTGTTCTTTTCTCTCTTCAATTCCAGCTGTCCTGTGTTCGGTATCACTTATTCTTTCTTCTCTCATTTTGAGTCTGCTGCTGTATGACTTTGATGTGTTTTTGATCCCACCTATTGTCTCTTTCATTCCCAAGGGCTCTGTTACTTTTCTATTCAGGTTTTAAAATTCTTCCATGTTCTCATTCAGTGGCTTCTTGATGTTGTTTATCTGTTTAGCCATATTGTCTTTCAACTCGTTCATTTGATTTTAGAAATTTGTATGCATCTCATTTATTAGTTGCTTCAAATACTCCATCTCTTCTGGGGCTTTTATATATTCCTTTTCTTGAGCCATGCCTTCCATTTTCTTAGTATGACATACTTTTTTGCTGGTATCTAGGCATCTGATTAGGTTGCTAGTTTACTCAAATCCTCAATTTCTTTCTCTTTTGTAGGGATTTAGTGGTGGGAAGCTGTGTTTTACTGTTGCTCTTTGATTCTAGGTTCAATTGGATCGTTACTATTGTCCCTGTTAGTTGCTCAGAACTGGTCTCTCGACCCAGTAATGAGTTGCAGACCTGCTTCCAAAGGCCTTGGTAAGGGAGGCTATAAAGGCTAGAAAAAACTTCTCATTTACTTCCAATATTCTCATGTGCACTTTCTTCTTCTGCCAGCAGATGGCATTCTTTGAAAACATCAGAAAGGACAGCCCAGAACCTTCCAGGACACCCTGCCTGTCCCAGACAGGAAAACTTGGACCCAGGTCCATCTCTACTGGTACAGTGCAGCGCACCCTTGCCACCCTGTGATCCAGATCCTTCATGTAATGTGCTCCTCTGTTGTCTGGCACCACCTAGTGGTCACTTTTATATCATTTCCCAGCATCTCCAGCCACAGTGGCCTGGGATGGAATCCTGCTCCTGGACCTGGGTGCTTTCCAGGAAGCCAAGAGCGATGGTACGGTCATCTGGGCATCCCCCAGGCATCGGCTCTGAAGCCATTCCTTGAGGAGGGGGATAGCAGATACACGGGAGGGCAGCCGTGACTCTCTCCAGGGTATTTGCTGTATCCCCAGGGGCGATCACAAATGCTGGTGTACCTTGACCCACCAGGACCAACCTGGGTCATCACGGGTGGGTGGGAAAGGTCATCCCGTGCCCGGCCACATTCCCACCTGGGCATAAGAAGTGCGATCTTAGGCCCCAAATTTTTCCTCATCCCACTCGAGAGTTGGAGACCAGTCAGGCCGGGGAAGATTTGGAGAGGGCGCACCCAGCCATGGCATAATCCTTATGGGGCTGGGTCATCGCAAGGTGCCTCAGGGAAATTTCAAAATCCCCGTGTGCTCACTGCACAAGCAGCAAGGAGGGGATAAATGAATAAATAAATAAAATCTTAAAAAAAAAAAAAAAAAAAAATCCCCGTGTGTGGCAGGTGACCAGACCTGATTGCCACGGAGCTCCAGGGAGGGCATCTCCGAGTCTCCCAGGCTTCACTTCACCGCCCTCATCTGTGTGGTCTGAAGGGAGCTGGGATGAGGCTGGGCAAGAGTGGGGCGGGTGGGGCGCCCATGCCGTGGTATGATCCAGATCCTCCTGCTGCCCTTGGAGATGTGGTCAGGGGCCACCTGATGGCACATCTCTATTGTTTCATTTTTCTGAGCCCTGGGTCACACCAATATGTGAAGCGGACATTTGCTGGCCACAAACAGAGGATTCTCCTCATCACGGACCCTTTGGGGCAGTCTTGTGAGAAAGATTGCCCTAATGATTGGAAGGTGGCTTATGGTACCAGTTCCCCAGGTGCTGCTCCACCTCAGCCTGTAGCCACAGATCTGAGCCTTATTGCACTTAGATGGATCTCCACTCCTTCCCGGCTGGGTGCCTGGGACCCTGCTTCAACCGAGCACACCTCTTTGCATACTGCACCTCCTGCATCCAGTCCAGGAGTTCATCCTGTAGGTTCATGAAGGGGCTTCAGCCCTACAAGTCCCATTAGCCCTCTTGGGGCTCACCCTGCCCCCTCTTTGGGAATGGGAGCTGCCACTCAACTCCAAGACCTTGATTGGATGAAGGGGTGGAGGGGCTGATTGCACCAGCACGCAGAGCTGAAACGGACGTCACTGAATCATCGTACCAAGTGCGTGTGAGTGCGTCTGTGTATGCCTGTGTCTGAGTGTGCATTTGCACACACATATGTGGCAATATTTTTACTGAGACCAATTCTGCCCATTGAGTCCCATCTTACCCTTCTTGTTTCTCTTCTTGCAACTTCTGACACCCCTCCCTGAGCAAGGGATTTTGCCATAGTCTGTCACCACCAATGTGCAAGGCCCCTGCTTGGGTTGTTGCTGTTCATGGTGATTGTTTTCTGTCTCTCCTTTGTGTTCTGGCTTGTGGATCACCACAGCATTGGTAGGCAAAGTGGATTTGAGCTCCTGAGGTTGAATTCAGGCTTTGGTCACTTTTGTTCTTGGATGAATTTCCACTGCTTCTCAGATTCTTAGATCAAGATATTGCCTGTGGGCACTGCTTGTATCACTCTGTCACCTGAATCCTCTGCCCTAATGGCTTTGTGTTCCACATCTAGCGACCCACTTTCACTGTCTCTTTGCAGTTCCCTCTTTGAGTGTAAAAGAGGACATAGGCTTGCTGGCTCAGGACAGAAGAAATGTCATGGACCTAAACCTTAGTATCATGCATCTGATGCCACTGGCTGCTCCCAGCTTTGATGTAACAGAGGTAACATCCAGTGTGACAAGTTGACCGAGCCCGGACCAGCAGGGCATAGAGAGCATACACCTGCGTTGTGCCATTTGGCTGAGATGTATATGCTCACATGTTGAGACACTACAGATATTTCATATCCTAGTCATTTTGTGGCCTTTGAAATCTGAGAAGTGTTTCAGGACATAGATCAGCATCTGTGGTGAGGTGTGCAAAGTCAACGCCCTGGAAACCCACCTCTTCCTTTCACATGTGCTGCAAAGATAGGAATCTTCACCATCCAGCTCTTCAGACTTCTACTATTCCAGAGCTTGGTTCACACACTGATCCACCTGGATATCCAGGAGAATATCCATGTAGGGGTTAAAGGTATTGAAACTCCATTGTGGTGGATACACTTCATCTGAGATCTCCAATACCCTCCAAAGATTAGTATACACATCTTATTTCATCATTCATCTATCTATGACTCCCTCTTCATATCGTTGATTAATGAAAGGAGATCAAGCCAGGTACTTTTTCATTATTTCCCTTTTGTTAAAATTCCTCCATTTCCATCCTACCCAGAAGGTTGACATTTTGCTCTCTCTAAATACAGATATAGCCGCGTGAATGTAGAGATTAATAGGTGTTTCCTTGAGCACCTCTTTTTTTTTTTTTTTTTAATAAAGGGTATTTGACTCTATTAGAACTCTTAAAATTCACATTTACAAACATTCAACACTGTGAAAAATCCACATACTATGTCTGCTTTGGATTCCATTTTCTTTAGTTTGTTTTGCTGTTTGTTTTAGGAAATGACTTTTCGTGTGCTTTCTTAAACTAAAATATTTAACCCAATGGGCCTTCAAGATGCAGCAGCCACTGGGTTGTCATGATTGATTGATTTTTCCCCAGCAATTACTGGATACAGCTGCATCATCTCATAAATAAACAATCCTCTTCTGTATGAAATTAAATACTGAAATTCTTTATAAAACCAATCTAACATACACTTGGATACAGCTCCTGGCTAGTGTTGCAGAGCCTGGAAGTGTCAAAGGCTAGCAAGTTTTCATAGAATGATAACATTATCTGTGTGGTCCACAAGGATTTCCTGATCTCCATTCTGGAATTTGGTCATTCCCAGCATTTCATGTTTTCCATGATATTGAGGCAGGTTAGCATAAGAAAAAGAGGAAAGACAAATCACAGCTGAGACCTAAGTCACAGGTGGGACCCAGCAAAGAACATGGTTGGCAGAACACTTTCTGTAAGACCCCACCTGGAAACCTCCTGAGGTAAAGGCTGCTACTAAAGAACAAAGCCAGAAAGAACCCCAAATGCCCTAGCCATGAGGACCCATTTGGAACTCTTTCCAGGGTCAAGGGTAAGCCCCAGATAACTCAAAACAGGCCTCCCATTGGTCCCTGAGAGCTAACAGGGGGTGACTGTAAAAGCAACCAATCAAAACAGCAAATATTGGGGCCTCTCCCCAACATTAGGAAAGGGTAGAAGAGAAGGTCTTAAAGGCCTAACCTGGGGCCCCACATGTGTGACTCACCCTATGCCACAGCCACAATCCATATCTTGGACTGTGTACTTTTCCACTTTTCTTGTTTCTTAAAACTCTTTACTCCCTTGTCTGCTCTATGTTGTATCCTTAAATCCTCCTATGTGACATAGCCAAGACCCCGAGGCCCAGAACCCAGAGCACTCTGCTAACAATATGTTTCAACTGTGAATATTTTCAAATCTTCTGCTTCTCTTATGTCTTTTATTTTTGTTTCATGTAACTTACCCATTTAAATTCTGTTTAAATTCTGAAACCCTTTTCCTTTTTGGCAACTTGGGCCTTGGCTGATTACTCTTCCAATACCTTGATTGAATGTTGACCCATTACTGTAAAGATTCCTTTTCCCTACCAAATATATTTTGACGTGTTTATCTCTAGGGAAATCTTTCCCTAGATTACAGAAAATTTAAATTGGGGTGACATTGTAAATTTTGCAGCCTAAATGTTTCGAGTTTCCTGTGGGATTTCTCTTTACCACAGAATACATTGAGCAATTCACTGGATTCTCAGGCAATTCTTAAAGAACTTCTTGTCTGATGTGACCAAGGCCCAGAAAAACAAACAAACAAAAAAAAAACCCCAAAAAACTGTTTTACCTTATTGGTCATTTTCACACATAATAAGTTGTCCTTTCTTACCCCACACATTTGCTATGTATTCTTTCTTTCTCAAATTAAGAAGACCTTTCTGTGGATGGTGTAGCAAGATCTCTGTTTCAGGAAAGATGATAGATGACTGTTTAATGATAGAGACCATGTCATAAGCTCAGAACATATGCAGCCAAAAACACAGACATGAATATTTTCAGGAAGGTTTTCCCTGTCTTCATAAATACGCCCTTCATTAAGACATGGGATCCCTTGCCTCCACTCTCTACTTACCTATGCCTTCTATAACTCCAAGAAAGTTTTACTCCAAATGCTTCTCACATGGACCACAAAAGCACACGCTCCCCTCATTGTGGAAGGGATAGGGAACCCAACTCCCTTGCCCCACCTCCAGTGCTAAAACATGTCTCACAAGAACTTGGAGATGGCCATAGACATGGCAACCTCCTAAATACACACAGTCCTCTCACCACTGCCTCCATGCACACATACTGCAAAACCCTCAAAAAATGTGTTCCATCTCCAAAGGTATGAGGATGTTCCAGCCCAAGAATCCAGAATAGTCCTGAGGGTCACGATGTGTCTGTAGTGACAGCATTGCTTGTCAGCTACAGAAGGACCATCTTGGCCTTATATGTTAACTGTGGGCGTATGAGAGAGTATGAGTTTAGGAATGACTTGGAACTGTGTGGCTGTCCTCCATAATTGAGAAAAGTAACCTCCCTGTCTGGCTGCAAGGTTCACAGATCTTTCCTGCTTGGAGCTAATATAACCAATGGGCTTCAAATGCAGTCAGGCCACTTCCCACATAAATTTGCAACAAGTATCAAATACTGATGTATATAATATCAAATGAGGAAATACTATATGCTGAAATCAGTAATATCCAGGTACAATTAGATACAAAATTTCTTTGCAAATCATAAGGGTAGAAATAATATTTTGATCCAAGTGCAATGAGTGATTCTTGCGCTGTCATGAAATATCTTTACAATATGCAAAATAGCATGCTTATTACAAGGCCAATCATCTTGCTTCCAACCTGTTGCAGAAAAGGATTTTTAAAGTATGTTAGAGGAATTTAAGATATTAGGCATAGAAATGTATTTTTCCAATGAAAAACAACCAAAAAAAAAGAGAAATAAAGAATTGGAAATGTTGAAACAATATATAGAAAGTATCTATTATAATGGGAAAGTGACATATTACCAAAATATAGACATTACTGACTTCCTAATTCCATTTGGGAGTAGCTCTATGCAAACTTAAACTTTCTTCAGATTTTGACTTCTTCAGAGAAGGTTCCGTGTAATATTTTGGGTATCTAAGAACCTCTTAAAATATATTTATATATATACATAAATAACATTTTTGTAAGCAAATGCACATATATGCATATACATTTATATATCATTTTGCAAATGTTGGTATGTATTGTGAAAATTTTGATTTTTACCCACAATAAAAAAAACAAAAACAAAAAAAAAACACATCTGATTTACAAAAGGCAGCCACTGACATAGCTCTTACATGCCCTGATGATTTAAGTTCTGTAGATGCTGCATCTGAAATGGTTCTAAACAGCATGCCATACTTGACATTTAAAAAGCCATCATCACATTTATTCATGAAGTTTGCTTGGTTCAATCTTGTAACAAAAAATGTGAAGTTACATTGATCTATTTATTTTAACAATGCCAGAAATATTGGGGTCCTGGCAAAAGAAATTTCAGTAAGCTGCAATTTATTAAAAGTTGTTTAACATCATCTCTGGATCACAATAAAATGACAAACATGGCAGGTCTCAATTGAAAATGAGATAAGCAAAAAGGTATATTTTAATATACTATGGATAAGTTAACTTCCTTAGGAAGGAAAATAAAAATATAATAATTTTTGGTTTGTCTATAAATAAAACATTTAAATTTAAAATAATGTTGTGAGCTAGAATATAGCTATTCTTCACTCTTCCAATATCTTTTGACCTTCTTTAATGTTGTTGGAAATTTTAACAATTAAATAATTTAATAAAAGCACATATACAGGGGCTCACATTCCCCTTTCCCATCTGGTGGATATGGTCTTGTGGGGCAGAAACCATGTCATGGCAGCACATGTGTTTCCTCTTTGAATCCTTCCTGGGATACCTCCCCCAGAAACTATCCTGAATCCATAAATTTCACACAACAACCCATGATTTAGACCCATGAAACTCCTCAATGAAAAGCTTTGATCACAAAATAAATCTTACTAAAATATTATAGGAGAAAGTAAAGAGAAAAAAAAGATTTGGAAACAGTGCCAGTTGACCCCTGCATGTCAGCAGAGTTGCAACACCTACTCTTCAATTCATTGGACTCACCTAGACAATTAACAAGGAGATGATGATGGACAGTACCCATCCCAAGGAAAAGAGAGTGTCTGCAATTGCAAGCAAGATAGTTCCATCCATCTGCCCCATGGGATCTAAGCTCCCTGTCAATTAGAAGCAGAGTGGGCATCACTATCCCAAATCCTCAAGATTGTGGAAGGGACAATACTAAGGCAGTCTTATTATTGATCTACTATAAACTTACAATTATTCTAGCAATGGAAGAACTCTTATCATTGATATAAAGGTGGTATCCACCAGAGGTTCTGAGGGATGGGAGAGGGGAGAACAGGTGTAATATGGGTGCATTTTCAGGATGTTGCATTTGTCCTGCCTGACATTGCAGTGACAGATACAGATAATGTATATTTTGTCATAACCTACAAAATTAAGCAGGACAGAGTGTAAACTTTAATGTAAACTGTAATCCATAGTTAGTAGCAATGCTTCAATATGTGTTCATCAATTGTAACAAATACACCACACTAATGAGGAATGATGTTGGTGTGGGAAAGTGTGGAAGGGGGAGTGAGTGGAGCATAGGGAGTCCCTTATATTTTCATGTAATATTTATGTAATCTAAAGCTTCTTTAAAAATAAAAAAATTTAACCCAAATGCAGACCTATCAAGTAATCCTATCAAATTCCCTCAACTGAATTTAAGACAATCAAAGGTTATCATACCCAGAGGAATAGATTAGTTTACAAACATAATTTTTCTCCCTTTGGGAATCATAAAATAATCTCAAACTGCCACAGAAGGTGATTAGTATACTTAGTCATATTTAGATATGGATTTGCATGGTACTGTCACGCAGTCACAATGACAGATGCTCACCATGCAGGACAGTGTTCCTTGTTATTCATGCAGCATGCAGAGAGGTGGTACTTGTTGCTCTCTCCTCTCTGGGCTTTCAGCACAGGGCACTGTGCTTCAGTTTCTTTGTGATCATTTAACCGGACATACAGATTACATTCTCTAGCACCTAATAAAATAATCTTGCAAAATGGACAACTAAAAGACCCCCAGCTGCATTAGCCCTTAACAAGAGAGTCAGCCTGTCCTTTGAAGTTTAAAGCCAGACATTGACTGTTCTCTAGGTACGAAAGTCCCGGGTGGCATCTCCTTCCAATAGAAGCCTGTTTTGTCTGCACTGAAATTGTGTCGTTTAGTGTAGCCACCTTCAGCAACAGTCCTAGCTAGATCTTCTTGCTGCAGGTTTTATAGCAGCATCAGTTGCTTCACCTAGCCCTTGCAAAGTACAAGCACTTTGATGTTCTGAGAAGGTGTCTTTCCTTAAACCTCATGAACCAGCCTCTGGCACCTTCAAAATTTTCTTCTGCAGCTTCCTCACCCCTCTTAGCCTTCACAGAATCAAAGAGAATTAGCATCTTGCTCTGGATTTGGATTTGGTTTAAGGGGATGTTGTAGCTGGTTTGATCCTCTACCCAGGCCACTAAAACTTTCTCTACATCAGCAATAAAGCGATTTCATTTTCTTATCATTTGCTTGTTCACTGGATTAGCAGTTTTAACTTCCTTCAAGAACTTGTCCTTTGCATTCACCATTTGGCTAACTGTTTTGCACAGGAGGTACAGCTTCTGGCTTATCTCAGCCTTCTACATGCCTTCCTCACTAAACGTAATCATTTCTAACTTTTGATTTAAGGTGAGACAGGAGACTCATCCTTTCACTTGAACACTTAGCAGCCATTGTAGGGCTATTAATGAGCCTAATTTCAATATTGTTGTATTTCAGAGAAAAGGGAGGTCCAAGGAGATAGAAAGTCACTGATTTACTGAGCTGTGATAGGCTTAGGGTAAAGAGTTTTGTTATAAATAGAGTTTGGGATTGGGTTAGGTTTAGTATTAAGATTATGTTTAAGTATGGTGTTAGTGTTAAGCTTAGAATTTGGTTAATTTTTGTATTTGGTTATGGTTAGGTCCACATTACAGTTAGAATTAGAGATAGAAATGGTTGGGGTTGGTTTAGGGTTAGGGATAATATTATTGTTTGTTTAGACTAGGGTTAATCTAAAAAAATTCTCTTCATTGTCTCTAAGGGCAGGGGTTGGGGATGGTGCTTACTGGTCTTCAGAAGTGAACCACTTCTGAAGACAAGAGGGGTCCAGGGAGATATGAGGATTCAATATTTTCAAAAACCATACATCCTTGCTCAGTGTCTCAGGATCTTATTCTGTCCCAATTAGGGCTATGACTGACACAGCAGACTTGCTAGGATTGAGAATTCCACCTTTACTGGCATGATGTTCTTTTAGAATTTAACTTCTGGGCCTGATCATCAGGTGGTCTGCCCTCTGACTCCAGGAGATGAGAGTGTCTTTATCTACTAATAAGGAGGCCCATTGAACTTTCAATTGGTGATTAACTATCCTTGGTCTTTCAATATCTTTCTACAATGCCTTGAATTAACTCATTCCCCTGCATCTCTGATGTCTTAGACATTGCACGTTGCACGTTGTACCCTGTAGCACACTCCCTTCCCCTGGCGTCCCTTCCCAGTTCCCCCCTGATGAAAGCTGACACTTGTACTTCTACCACACAAGGGATTGTCAGTGCTGCATATTCCACTAGTGAGGGGGCCTTCAGGTCCAGGCGGGTGATGCAGCTCCAAAATCTCATTTTAGTGTCTGCTTCTTGGAACTAGCCCACCTCTGTACCAACTCTTGTAAATCAGTTTCCTCCTTGGTCTCAGTCTCTGAGATTTGTCTATGGGGGGTTATTGGGAGGGCTTTCAGGAGCTTCATCTGAAAGAGAGTTAGGGAAGCCAGATTAGGTGAAGGGAGATGTACAACTGCAGTCAGCTGCAACAAAACGTCTGCTGATCAAGTCTCTAGGAAGGCCTTCCAGAGATGTTCTGAGGAACCTGGTTGTGCTTTCTACCCTGACATTACCTGTTATTACACTTAGGAAGCCCGTAGGGAACAGGGCATCAGTTTTTGTGAGGCAGTTCCCTTTGCCCTTCCCAAGTCAATTCCTGGGGAGGGACTCAACAGTGAGCCCATATTCCCAGCAACTGGGGAAATGAGTGTGTTCATCTTGAATCAGATCTGTGCAATGTAC